>JAMQGT020011531.1:0-36420 GCA_024447675.2 Pterophyllum scalare | reverse complement strand
GCTGTGCATGTACTTCGTTCAGTTACGTATTGCTTCCTGTCTGTTGCATGCTCATCATAGCATCATTTACACTTTGATGTATATTGTCAGTAGAAATATCGAAAATCCTCAAATCCTCTGGGATTGTTAACAAGAGATCCATATCTGTGTATTGTATAATTGCCGGGTGATGGGATGTGCTCTATTAGACAGCCATGTGCATGATAAATAGTCCATGTGAGTGAAAAGTCTTCATCTTCGCCTGCAACTCAAACAAGCATCTGTTGAAACACCATCCACCCCTGCAGCTCACTTTTATATTTGGACATACATATACAGGACTTAACAAATTTATTACGCCACCTGTCATAAAATAAAATAAAACACAGATATTTTAGAAATCTGTCAAACTTGTTTAATACTGAACAATTCATAACATAACATAACAATCAACCTCTAAAATTTTTTTTTTTAAAACAAAAAACCATAAACTTGAAATTCCATGGATAATGATTATACACTATATACTCTACTAACTATACTAACCTGCTGCCATCAGGGGAGAGACTCGGGTCCCACAGAGGCAGGAAGTAACAGGATGAGGAACAGTTGTTACCCCTGGGCCATCAGACTCTTGAACACTACACAATAATACACAACAATAGCCTCATTGACTCATTGCTCACTTCTTCTTCTACTATCTCACTGTACTATATTATTACTTTCAGGATACCATAACCCTCCTCTGTGCAATCACTGGCATTTGTGCAATATTGGTGTGTTTTGTACATTTTGTCACATATTTATTCACCTGTAAGTGCTTGTGTTTTTTTTTTTTTGATACACATATAAACTGGTTTTACAGTATTTTTCTTATTTTCTTGTTTAAGTTTTATAGGGAAAGGCACTGAACTGTGGCAGCTGCTACATTTTCATCATGCTCCGTGTTTGATGACAATAAAAGCTATTTCAGTTCTATTGTGAAAAAGTATTCACTCACCCATCCAAATCATTGAATTCAGGTGTCCCAATCACTTCCATAGCCACAGGTGTATAAACCAAGCACCTAGGCATGCAGACTGCTTCTACAAACATTTGTGGAAGAATGTGTCAGCTCTCAGGAGCTCAGTGAATTCTAGCGAAATTTCCCGTTACTAAATATTCCACTGTTAGTGGTATTATAACAAAGTGGAAGTGATTGGAAATGACAGGAACGCAGCCACAAAATTTTTGGCTACGTAAAATGAAAGAGTGGGGTCAGAAGATGCTGAGGCATACAGTACACAGAGGTGTATTCAACTGTCTGCAGAGTCAGTTGCTACAAACCTCCAAACTTCATGTGGCCTTCAGATTAGCTCAAGAGCACTGTGTAGAGACCTTCATGGAATGGGTTTCCATGGCTGAGCAGCTGCATCCAAGCCTGACATCACCAAGCACAATGCAAAGTGTCAGATGCAGTGGTATAAAGCACATGCCTACTGGACTCTGGAGCAGTGGAGACATGTTTTCTGGAGTGATGAATCACGCTTCTCCATCTGGCAATCTGATGAATGAGTCTGGGTTTGGTGGTTGCCAGGAGAACGGTACTTGTCTGACTGCATTGTGCCAATTGTAAAGTTTGGCGGAGGGGTTGTTTTTCAGAAGTTGGGTATTTTGAGCAAATACTTAGTTCCAGTAAAAGAAACTCTTAATTCTGTAATATACCAAGATATTTTGGACCATTTCATGCCTCCAATTTTGTGGGAACAGTTTGGGGATGGTCCCTTCCTGTTCCAACATGACTGCACACCAGTGCACAAAACAAGGACCATAAAGACATGGATGAGTGAGTTTGGTGTGGAAGAACGTGACTGTCCTGCACAGAGTCCTGACCTCAGCCTGATAGAACACCTTTGGGTTGGATTAGAGCCGAGACCTTAAACCAGGCCTTCTTGTCCAACTTCAGTGTCTGACCTCACAAATGTGCTTCTGGAAGAATGGTTCTCATTAACACTCCTAAACCTTTAAGAAAGCTTTCCCAGAAGAGTTGAAGCTGTTATAGTTGGAAAGGGTGGGCTGACATGATATTAGACCCTATGGATTAAGAATGGGATGTCACTCAAGTTCATCTGTGTGTGAAGGTGGACGAGCAACTACTTTTAGCAGTATAGTGTATTTTAGCATTAAAAATGTCATTTTGATTAAAGCGCTTGTACATACTGCTGGATTAACCATTACAGAAACATAAAAACATATTGTGGTAATTACCAGTACTGTTAATGTAGGGCAGTTGTGGCATAAACCTTACACTGGGTGGTGAGCTAATAATTTTGTTAAGCACTATATACACATAAGCAAACACACACACAATCTGTGTCATAGACAGTAGTCTAGTGAAGAGTGAATCTGAGACAAACACAACATATTAATATAGATGAGACAGTTCACCAAAGCACACCCGTGTAGATTAAAATATACCGTCTACTACTTGTCAAGGCAAAGTAAGTATAAGTATGGCACATTTCATCACAAAATAATTTTCTGTAACGTCAGTACACATACTGCAACAAGCAACAAGCTGTGTTGAAAAGTACTTAAATTTATCTTTATCAGTGTGTCCGTCTGATAGCGATCATTGGTCTAATATTACAGGTCACTTCTGCTTGCCAGGAAAAACCCATTAGAGGATTGTAACGTAATAATAGAACAGACTGTCAGAGGTAAAAAGAGTACACTTTAGAAAGGCGCACACAGAAAAGATGCCCTCAATTTCCACAAGGATCTACATTAGTACTTACAACACAGTACATTACCACAACTGAGTATTAGCATTTGAAGTATGTTTCACTACTGTAGTACAAAGTGTATTCATCATTTGTTTCTGTTGTCTGACTTGGACTATCACCCTTTATGCTTTGCGTGTAGTTTTTGGTTCTTTCCTCTCATGCTGTCTGTGGTTTTCGGACTCTGAATGTAGTTGACAGCAGAAATTTCAAGTATACACACTAAAGCATCTACACGATTAGTCCCGCAGTCTGCTATTTACTTTGGTTCATAAAACATTTAAAAACACATAAATCCGTGTTCCTTTTCATGGTTTTCTTTCACACTCAAACTCACACACAGACACATGCGGTAGCCTGATTTCTGTCACCAATCAAGCTCCATTTTCCAACCAAATTAATTCTTTCTAATTTGGAGCTTCCAGCGGTCGACCCCCCGTGGCGCTGATACTGAGCTGTGCCCGTGTGTGTTCATGCACACATATGCTTTAATGTCTGCGTAAGAAGGAGAGCACATTCTACAATAGATCTTAATTGAGAAGACGGACTGCAATCAGTACATTCTTGTAGGAAATCATTAAATCATTTCTTCCTCCCCTCTCCTTTTCTTGTTCGCCTTCTTATGGTGATTAGCATGGTGATGATAGCATCCTGATTATGTCCATCAGAAAAACAAAAATCTGACATCTGTGTTCTCTCCAGTTCCATTGCTGAGGAAATTAAAAGTGAGAAGAACAACACACACATACACACAAAGCTTTACTAACTCTCCTCATTAATGTGTTGCATTAAAATGCAGTGTTTATAAAAGTATAAGCGCTCGGGTACATTTCATACTGCTGTGTTGCTGTTGGAAAATTCTGTTATTAACGGTTTTTCAAATTCCACTTGGAGCATTTACATTGCTTTTAAATGTGTGATTAAACCATTATTTTTAGAAAAATAATGGTTTTCCTTTAGGTTAGCAAAATTATCTGATAGACAAATTTACTGTTTAGGGTAATTTTGTTCCCCCTAGTATAATATATTTTTGTTTTGTTTTTTTTGTTTTTTTTACCATTTATCACTTAAGATTGGCGACTTAGCTTTGTGAACTGCCAGAAATATTCTTTTGATTTGTCGGCTAGAGAGTTTCTATTTAAATAAAATCAAATGAAGAATCTTCTGAATCCGTTTTGATCTGAAAATAGGACCTGCATTCTTCAGTAAAAGCTCTTGACTTCCCAGACATAAAGAACCCCTACTGGAGCAACCTTGACTCTTAGGACTTTAAATTCTTAATATGAAAAGGAAAAGTAAGAAAAAAAAATAAGAGATGGAAGCAGTGTATTGTAGAAGCTCTGAAAGGAGCGCAGAAGTGAAAGGAGTGCAGGAAGAGACAGGAATGTTAATGGCACTTTTATTTTATTCAAAGCCAGCAGCTATCTTTCACCAGAAGCTTCAGTGAGCCTTCAAATTTAGCTTTTTTTCTTTTTCTCCTTTTAGTATGTTTCAACTTTCACAGTGTTAATCTAGGTAATTAAATCATTAACTAATGGACACTGCTTCCTTTGTGGAGTTTGCAGGTTCTCCCATTGCCTCTCTCCGGGTACTCCAGCTTCCTCCCACAGTCCAGAGACATGCATGTTAGGTTAATTGGTGATTCTGAATTGACTGTGTGTGTGTGTGTAGAGAGAGAGAGAGAGAGACAGAGAGAGCTTAAATGGTTGTCTGTCTCTGTGATAGACTTGTGACCTAAGCATATTCCACTTGTCTCCCAAAGACAGCCAGGATGGGCATTACTTGTTAGGAATTTTGTTCTCAGCAAATCCACCATCACTTGTAGACTCACACTGACATATTCAGTGTTATAGTAATGTTACTTTTATTGTTTTGGGGTTTTTTTTGCATGTTTTGTTTAAAAATATCAAGCCCTCCTTTTTCTTTTCTTCCTCCCCTTGTCTCTCCCCACCCTTTCCTTTCTGTGTCATTAGGAAATGGCCAAGATTTTGAATCATCCCCGTGTCTATGCGTTCCTTCATGTTCCCGTGCAGTCGGCCTCCGATAGTGTGCTGATGGACATGAAGAGAGAATATTGCATTGATGACTTCAAACGAGTGGTGGACTTCCTCAAAGAAAGGTAAGGCAGGATGTGGACTCCTGATGTACTGATGCTGTCTATTTATGAGTGCAAATGCATGTATAAGCACACGAATACATCTACAGACTTCACCTTCATATACGCACTCTCTTCTCACTGCACGATATTTTTGTTATTCATGATACACTTGAACAGATGTTGTGTGTCATAAGTCATCAGAACAGCTTGTAGGTGTTGGGAGAACATCTTTCTTTTTGACTAGCAGTGCTCTTTTATACTCGTTTCCGTCTCTCACTGGCTAACTTTGAAGTATAGATGAGATTAAAAATGGATAATGGCTTTTTATCTGAGACTGTTGCCTGCCTATCTTTGTCCTTAAGTTCCTTATATTTTCTTAATCATCCAGGATGCTACTGAGACATTTAAGATTTTTTTCAACAGTACTGCATCACTTCAGTGTCCATTATGGCAGGATGATTTGCTTCATAGTCCAGTTGTCCTATTATTCCTCTTTGACATTACTGATGGGCCACCAGGCAGCAGAGGAGGTTATCCACCCTCCATAATGCTGCTGCATTATGGAGGGTGGATAATATTTACTTGTTAAATACGACACTGATTAATTGAGCGGGCTGTAGTCAGTTAACGTAAGTGGATGGATATCAGCTGAACCGCTTTGCTCATTTACCTTAGACCTAGTGTTCTACTATATGGTCCATTTAGTTTCTAAACCGTCTCACCTGTCTCTCCTGCACTCTTCACCTGCCATTCATACAGAGCAAAAGCTTTTAACCGACAAGAACACACTACTGACAAAAAACACACAAGAAAAGGAGACAGTATAAAGTGCTTCTGCAAATGCACAGTTACCTTACAGGATAGCCTTAAGTTAAAAAAAATAATGATTAAAAAAGTAGTAGTCCGATATAGCCTCTTGTTTTCTCCCATTTGCTGATAGTAGCAAACACACACACACACACACACACACACTCATACACTCATGTTAATTTCGAATAGTGTACTGATGTTACACTGTTAGTAGATGTAAGTATTCTTGCTGTCGCTATCTCATAAATGTGTTTTACAAACCGTACACAAGCTTTTCTTCTAGCATTGATGTTTTCTTCATCTCCCTCTTTTTTCCCTTCGCCAGATGTTTCTCTTTCTGTCAGCTCTCATTTGAAATGACATCGCTTTACAAGGTTGACCATTTCAAACTCACAATTAACAGAAAAGTCAAGGAGAACTGATTGCAGCACTGTTTGAATGGCTGAAACCAGATTCCTGGAATACTTTGTGTTAAAGTAAATGTTCAATCAACAAATACACAGTGTGACCTACTCACACAGATTTCAAGATAAATGTGTACATCTGTGACATGGATTAAATCTAACCACATAATACACACATGTGACCTCTGACATTGTGAGAGAGACGCAAACTTAATCTTTCACTGTATGGACGATAATCTGTAATAGAGTTTGAGCTTGAGGCCTGATGGCAGCACATGTCAGAGGGATGAATAAACATAGAACTGATGCTATGATAATGTACAATGAAGGGATTCGTGTGTAAATCAGTTCATATTATAGATATGTCTTAAAACTCCAGCTATTATGCTAAGATTTACAACATTTTAATACACTGGCATTTTTAAGCATGTTATTACTTTTGCCAGATCACAACCTTTAATATTTTTCTCCTCAAATTGCATGGCATGTGGGAAATATGCAGTACATATTTTTTTTTAGATGAGTACAGAATTGGGGATTTCTGTGTGATTTTTCAAAGGGAGTGAAGGCAAACAAAACAAGTGGAGTCTAATCACAGAATGCACATGCATTCACTCAGTAATAACTGTCGGGTTTGTGTTTGAAGCATTGTGAGTTGCTCACTTAAGTTGACCGAGGTTGAGAAAATGAGAGATATTTTTCAGCACAATAAAAAGCTGACTGATCACATCAACACTTGTGTAGATTGAATTATGTTGGTTTGATTTTTTTAAGATAAAGTCTTCAGCTGTTTTATTTTATGATTTTAGCATTTCTTATTCCTGGTTCTTACTTCTTTTGAATTGATATGGTGAATAAAGTCACTAAGGCTCATACAGTATGCACCCCATTAAGATCTACTGAGATCTGATAATTATGTGCTCTAGAACTTGTACTTCTCTGGGATTTGTGCCACCTAAAGATTCTACTGCCAGGAGGCTGAGGGGTAGCACTGCCAGTATTATTATTATTTTTTTAAGTTGTAGACCTTGTTTTGCATTATTTGATCTAATTCAGTGATTTCCATTTACTGCAGAGGTAGCTGCTTTATGCTTAGGTCAAAGTCAACCAGGATTCGAAAAACAATGGAAATCTGGATGATTCATTTTACTCAGATCACTTTACAGCTATCTGCAATTTGGCCTGTAGGTATTTGTACACCACTGCAGTGGATATCAAATCAAACAATCAACATCTTATGGGGTGGCAGTGGCGCAGTGGGTAGGTGCTCACCTCACAACCGGAGGGTCGTGGGTTCGAGTCCCCATCTGACTGCCCCAGGGCAGCTGTGGCTACTTTACACCAAGTATGATTGCGGTGTGAATGAATGGTGCACAGAATTGTAAAGCGCTGTGAGTACCATGAAAAGCGCTATATAAGTCTAATTATTATTATCATTATTATTATTATCTAAGAAGTGCAGACTTTCAGTTTTTATTGGAGATGTTCAACAAAAGTATTGCGTTAACTCTTTAGCAATTACATCCATTATATGCATACAGTAGTCCCTCATTCTCGGAGACATAAAAGTAACTGGACAATTGCCTGACAAGCAGTTACATGCCTAGGCGAGGCCTGTTCCCTCATTAATTCATGACAAATAGCAGATGAAAAATCTGAAGTATTGAATCTGTATTTGGTAGCTGTTCGCTGGAACGCTCAATATGAGTTCCAAAGAGGTGTTGCTACAGATGGTGGAGGCCATTGTTGGGGTGGAAAGTGAGAAACTTAATGAGTGGCCAAATCAACAATCTTGTTCATTCTTAAAAAGAATGAATGCACTGACCAGCAGAGGAAGACCAAAAGGCCTCAAAGACCACAGAACACAAAGCAGATTATAGCATAATTATTTCCTTGGTTAAGAAAAAATGGTTAACCAATATCCTTCACAATATGTCAAAAACACTATTGAGGAGGTGGGTCTCAGTCTACAATCAAGTGATGAATGTAAATACAGAGAGTTTAAAATAGATTCAAATCAGTGGTTACACTGAAAAACAGGACAGCCTGGGGAAACTTTGCCAGAAAACTTCTAAAAGAGCCTTTTACCAGAATGGTGGTTGGAGAGGAGTATGGAGAAGGAAAGGAACACTTCATGATCCGAAGCATACCACATTATCGTCGTTTCACAGTACGAAGTTTGATTTTTCCGATTTTCGCAAGCGAACAAATAGATCTGGCCAATCACACCATTGCATTTGGCAACATGTGAGCTCATAGCTCAAAACTGATATACTGAATATACAGTGATGTGGGAACAATAAACTAATACTATTTTTCCTCAGACGCACAGCTAGACGCCGCTCCAGGTCATTCACGTCACTGAAAGCATTTCTCTGCCTTCTCAGATGTGATCTCAGCTCTGCCAACAAGAGCTTAAACTGCATTCTGAAATATGTGTGAAAGCGGCCGTGATGCAGCTTCAACTCCCGGTTCGAACCATGAAATTCTCCCTGCTGCTGCTTTCTCATGAGAGTTGGACGAACTCAGAATCTCTGTTTCGTCCTTCACTTGTTTAGAAACATCGGGGCCTCATCACATCGTCTCTTGATGTTGACCTCATTTTTTTCACAGTTCGTTTCATGGGGATAAATCATTCACAAAAACGCAACGCGTTTAGTGTGTGTATATAGGCTACACAATAAGTTTGAATCTGAAAAATTCAGAATTTTGTGGCTTTTTTCCCACAGCGTGTGTGTAAAGGCCTAAATTCCTACACAGTTAATCTAGTGCCACCTTAAATTAAAGCTGAAAGGCTGCACTTCAGTCATATAGTGATAGCTTGATTTAAAGTCCTCTGTGCTGGTGAAAAGAAGCCAAATTACAAAAAAATGTGTCATTGTCAAGAAGCTTGTGGACCTACATGGCACATGGAAGCACTTTATGCATTTAACAATACTGGCAGGTTCACAGAACCACTCCCCTGTTTTTTTCTTACTCACATGTCCACGTTATTGTGTCTCTGTGTGCATGTGATACTTTGTGAGTCACTGTACCTCTTTGAATCATTCTGACGCACTTGCGGGTCTCTCTTTATCTCTGACCACCTCTCCCATTTACACCCTTTTCTCATCCAGTCTTTCCCACATTCCCTTGGATTTCCCTCTGGCCCTAAGTGGAAACCCTACTGACATCAAACACATGTCCCATTAGTCTGAAATCCACCTGTGCTCTGTCCTAGACTTAAGCCTTTTCTTGTTTTCATAAATTATTTAGATTCAATATATAACCCCAATTCCAGAAAAGTAGGGACGCTGTGTTCAATGAAACTTTTTAAAAAATACAATGATTTGCAAATGTCATAAACCTATATTTTATTCACAATAGAACATAGAAAACACAAAACACAGTCTCACTTTAAGCTTAAATGTTTAAAGTGAGACTTTTTACTTTTTGCTCATTTTGAATTTGATGGCAGCAACGTGTCCCAGACTGGGAAAAAAAAGTGGTACTAAAAAGAAACAGCTGGAGGAACAATTTGCAACTAATTGAGTTATCTGGCAACAGGTGAGTAACATGATTGTGTATAAAAAGAGCATCTTGGATAGGCTGAGTTTCTCAGAAGTAAAGATGGGCAGTGGTTGCATCTACAGATTGTGGAACAGTTTCCTCAACATAAAATTGCGAGTGCTATGAATCTGTCTTAATCCACAATACTTAATATCTGATTCTGAGAATCTGGAGAAATCTCTGTATGCAAAGTCAATATTGGATGCCTGTGATCTTCTGTCATGGAAATTCACTCCACGGACTGAGGAACACGTCCAGAAGTCATGTGAATACAATTTGCTGTGCTGTCCACAAAAGCAGCTTACAGCTCAGTCACAGAAAGAAAAATGTGAAGTTGATCCAGAAACAGTCTTCTCTATGCCGAAGTACATTTAAAATGGACTGAGGGAAAGTGGCAAACTGTTCTGTGGGCAGACGAATTGAAATTTGAAATTCGTTTTGGAAAACATGGATGCCGGATCTTCCAGATTAAAGAGGACAAGGAACAACTGGCTTTTTAAAAAAAAATTTTTTTATCAGCAATCAGTTCAGAAGCCTTCATCTCTGATGGTATTGCAGTGCCTATGGAATTGACAGCTTGCACATCTGTAAAGGTACTATTAATGCTGAAAGGTACACACAGGTTTTAGAGCAACATACTGTATGCTCCCATCCCACGTCTTTTTTTAGGGAAGACCTTGCATTATTCATCAAGACGATGCTAAACTGCGTACTGCATCTATTACAACAGCGCGGCTTCATAGTACAGTAGAAGAGTGCTGGTGCCGAATTGGCTTGGCTGCAGTCCAGACCTTTCACCAATGAAAAACATGAAATATACAGAGGACTGTTGAGCTGCTAGAATCCTCTATCAGCCAAGAATGGGACAACATTCCTCTCCCAAAAGTCCAGTAGCTGGTCTCCTCAGTTGTGTATTGGATATAATCAGCAGTAGTTTTGATACATTATTTTTCATTTAGGTCATTTTGAAAAATAAATATAGCAAACAGTATCTTTTCTAACTTAAGTCTTACATTTCCTTTCAGGACAGTTGAGTCACAGTTTTTGCTTTCTCCCTGGCTCATTTGTGGATCTACCACTGTTCTCTCCTTGTCTCCAGTTGCTTTTTTTGTTGTTGTTGTTGTTTTGTGTTGTTCAGTAGAAATTCTAACACAGTGCCACTAATCTTGCCAAAAACCCCCCACTGTGGTAAATTGTCAAGGAGCACACAGAGACCTTTCCCACAGAAACGCACAGTTGCAATCTTTCCACATACAAGCCGTAAACTGTCTTTTGTGCGAGTCGCTGTAAAGGCTGTGTGTGGGGGTTTTTTTGGGTTTTTTTGTGTGTGTGTGTGTGTGTGTGTGTGTGTGCGGGTGTTTTCTGGCTACTTCTACATAAACATTCAGACACAAACGGGTGATGTTTGTTGTGTGAAATCGATACCAGTACACATCCAGTGGTCTGAACCATTTGGCTGCATCAGTAATAGAGATATGGTTCAGGGTCTGGGAGAGAGGCCAGGACTTCAGACAAGCCAAAAACACACCCACTGTGTTTGCCTGCAAAAGAGAGAAAGAACATGCAAGAGTGGGCATGTGTGATACATAAGTTGGCGTGTGTGTGTGTGTGTGTAAGTGTATTTGTGTGTGTGTGCTCCTGCGGTGGCCTTTCAATTCATGGATGCAACAAGTTGGTTCTGAGGGAGAACAGGCATCGGTCTCCTCTGTCTGTAATGCTTCGTGTGCTTTTGAGCAACATGGTCTTTTCAGTGGACTTTGTAAGACAGGACAACTTACACAGTTAAATGTAAAAATAACATCATGATTGTTCTTTTTTGATAATAGTTGGCATTTTTTTGTCTCCATTACTGAACTATTTGCTGATCTTTTCTAATTTTGCAAAGTCAGCTTACATTATTAAAACTATACCCCCCCAATCCAGTTCTCTTTCAAGCACTTAACACAGAAAAGAAGGCCCCACGCATGCTCTGTGGGAGTGTTTGTGTGTGCATGAGTCAGGCTGTTAATATAGATTCACAAGCAGTCCTTTGTTTAAGCATGTGAAGTTCACCTCAGAGGAGGGGACAGGCGTCTTGTGCAGGTGTGTGTGAGGTCATGGCTTATCTGACTGACACACACAACAGGAGACAAATGTTGTTTCTCTTTGCAAACAGCTTAATGCCAGCAGCTCTGCAGAGGTCGCGAGGGGTCATGCTCCTGCGGCGTTTGTTATCATTGCAAACCTGCACACGCGCACATATCCGTACATCACACATCAGACCTCTCTCCTTGACGTTGTTTACCTCTCAGGATCCTGAGCCCCATTAGGAAATGAAGGTTACATATTTTGAATTTTTTTTTTTTTCTGGAAATATTTTTAGTGTGGTGGTGATTTTTTTTTTTTTTCCTCCGCAAGAGGTTTTCAAGTGGTTCAGTGTAGATACTATTAGAGCAAGCTAAATTGTATGGTTAGAAAAATCCCACAAGTACTTTTGAAACTGGAGAAAAAATAAATGATCAGTGTCAGCCAACAGTCAAGTCAAGATCAGAAATTAATTATTGGCACCCTGGTTTATCATTAAAGTTCAAAGTATGACCATGAAATTTAAATTTTCTCTAAAAACCAGGAGGAACTGTAACCCCTGCTGATCCTCAGATAGTGTTATCCAAGAGTTTATGACTGGAAAAAGAAAATGGCAAAAGCAGTACTCCTCCATGTAGATGAACTTGTAAAATAAAATCAGTTATCTTTAAGAATAAGTTCTTAAAATGGACCATTTTGTTGCCACTCTACTTGCTCTTTGAATGATGCATTCAGTTTATCTGGGAGACATGGCCATAGTTGAACATTATTGACCTCCAGGGTGTAAACATGGTTTGTAGAATGCTAATCTTTTGCAGCATTTATTTGCAGCCTTTCCATTCTTTCATATTAGGTTTTTCATTTTTCCATGCCAGAATCATTTAGCCTACCTTACATTGCAAATGGTACATGGAACCTTCCCCTAAACGTGTCCCCATTTGTAGAGAAAAGAATCATTACATATGTTCTCCTTTGAATAACATTGAAGGTAATTTTTGGTGGTTTTAGCTTAATTGTGTTCTGCGATGAATAATTCTAACAATCAGTGGAATGATTGTTTCATTAAAATAGTTCATTTGTTCTCGTTTCCCGTTACAGACCTTTTTTTTTTTTTTTGCTCTTTTTACTTCCATCAATTAAAGTCACATAACTCAGTTGTAGTCTTTATGTAATGATGCATAGAGAAAATCCTGTTATGGTGGAATAAAGTCTGGAATAAAGAATGAGTGGCTGTGGTTAGAGCATTGTCTGCAGTTTTTTTTTTTCTTAGTTTGCCATAATATCTGGCAGATTTTCCCAGAACTACTCTCAAGGATTAAGTGTGCTTTAACCACTGGGGCTAACCAAAGTGCCAGGAAAATAATAGTTATGCCCCTGTGAGTAGGGGATTGGTTTTAGATTTATATGTGTGTAGAAGAAAAAATCTTAATGTTGAAATTTAGGGTTGGTTGGGTTAAGCAGAAAAGAGAGGCGGAGGGCGTAAGCCATCGTGCTACTAGACAGAGATTAATGATGGGGTACAACTGGGCTTTGAGTGGCACCCAGACCTTCTGGGGTTTCTCTCTGGTTGATAGGTTGGTTTCCCTGGAGGTTATGTGTTCCTGACCTCTTAAAACCCTTTTAGTATAATGGCATAGAAGTCCTTCTTCCAAGAAGACACACTCATTTTACATGCCTGTACATTTTCCATTGTTTCTGTGTGGCCAAAGTGAAAGAACAAAAGAACACCACAAAATATTCAAAACACAATGTTCGGTGCAATTTTCCAGTTGCTTTCCCAAAAGAATTAGAATTTGGATGGGTCAACAGCTGACTGATTCAGTGACCCTTGACCTACAACGTGACCTATGGGAACCTAGCACACCCATTTAATCGCCTTTTGAGCAATGGGTTACCATCATGCCCTGCTTCAATCCATTGCTTCACTGATTTAACTCACTGAGGTGTGATTGATATTTTTACATGTGTCCTCATGGGCTCGCACAATCTTTACTGACCTGAATGTCATTTAGTGTAATGGAACCAAATTTCAAACCCGTTTACCCTTTTTTTTTCTTTAAATGCCAGATATACTGATATCTGCATGAGGTTCAATTCACAGATCTGCAAATACAATGTGTTCTTATAGTCACAAAAAGAGAATGAGCTGGCAGTCACTTGGACCTTTTAGCATATGATTAATCTAGCCTTCATCATCTGTCTATAAACCAAAGAGAAAATAATTAACTTCAGAGATTTTTGAATGCACATCTGGCTGAATCATCCTGCTGATTCATGGTGGTGAAGTGCATTCCTTATATTTACAAAATTATTTGTTTCCAAGCTGCCTCTTATGTGTGGCACTACAACATATAAGTGATTGTATCTCATGTCTAACATTTGATTCAGTGGAACCAGTCAGGCCTTTGGTCTAAATAGGATTTGACATCAATACGTGAAACTAATATACCAGACAGCTGCAAGGAAAAGTTTGGGAGCTCTTTGGAATTTCCAGGATTTGTGCAGGGAATGCACATAAATCACCAATCTTTATCTGACAGTTGCAGATACACATAACCTGACTAAACTTATAACGCAAACACCTGTGTAGATTAACACATTCGGTAATCATTTACAGTCTGGGCTAGAAAATTTGTGTAAGCCTTTGTGCTACTGATTCATGAAGAACCAACAACCAGCCAATATTTTTTGTACTCATTTCTTTCATGTCTTCCTCTTCCAATGTGTTCTTTTTCTTTCTTTTTTTTTTTTTTTTTAAATATATATAGATAAGAGCACTGAAATTCTTTTATGACTTCACAGGACAATAAATGAGATGAGTGTAACAGAAATGTGAGAGACTTCATTCTGGGAAAGTTATAGTAGACATTGTTTTCAGTCAGTATTTCACTAAAACAATTTTATTACTTAACATTTCTAGTATTACAGGAACTTTTTTGGTTAGTACTGTGTTGGAATGTGATGCCAGAATGGCGCTGTGACTACTGATAAACTTTGTGCGTCTGCATCTTGAGTGTAGTGACTGTTTCTCTGCAAACAAACGGCTCCAAGACACTTGTGTGTCCCGTATGCGTGAGTGTGTTAGTCATCCCTATTAGTCACGAGGAGTGATAGTTCTGTCAAACCTCCTTGGGTTACAGCAGGACACATGCATCAGTAGCGTGACTACACAGTGTTTGTTTGTGCGCATTGTGGAGACAGTCTCTTGCTCTGTTTGTTGTCGAAGATACCTTCAGTAGTTAACGCACCAGCACTCCCACAAGGGTTTAAGGTATCAGCCAGGGCTAATGTTTCACTGGAAGGCGGGACGTGCAGGAGGTCCCTAAAGGAATTAGACTGAAACGAAAAAAAAAGAAAGAAGAAGAAGCAGAAAGCAGAAAAACACATGCGACTTGTTTAGGGAAGAGGGAGAGGGTAAGAAGGGAGGGAAATAGAAGCGGGAAGAGCGCAGTGTGCTAGACAGGTTTGCCGCTCCAACCTGCCACACTGGCGGGACTTGTCAACATGTTACGCCTCCTTTCCCTCTCCTTTCCCTCCAGCTGAATCATCAGCTGGAGGGAAAGGAGAGGACTTAAGTATCTGTGTATTTTGACTCTGTGTTTGATTGAAAACCCCTATTTAACCACAGCAAGAACATGGAGAACAAACAGCCTGTTTTAGTCATCACGGGGACTGGGACTCTGTCTCACACACTCTGAGTGTTTTAAGCTCACCAGTCAGCAGTCCCATTCTATTGGGCAAGATTTCCCATCCATATTTTTCACAAGTGTTTTAGTAGATTTTAAACATATAATCATCTGTGGGTAAACAGTTTTTTTTCCCCCGATCACATTAAAGCAAGTGAGTATAAACAGAAATAATAGAGAGGAAATTATTACAGCATGGATTTATTAGTAAAAACAAACTGCAAATTTGATAATCTCACTCAACTCGGACATGTTGTTTCTAAAGTTAAATCTTATGTAACATACATTTAAGCTTATAGAATAGGGAGGTTTGAATAACAAAAGGGAACTGTTATGGCAGCTGTATCTGTTTATCCACCTGTTAATGCTGTTTATGTTGCCTGTTGGTTTGCGTATAGAAGTAATTTAATCCAGGAAGGAGTGAAAGAGATAGCAGGTAGTCCTGCCAACATACCTGGCTGTGTGTGTCAGTAAGTCTAGTGTTGTGAATTGTCTTAGTTTAAAAAACAGGAAACAAGCACAGACGCCTCATTAACTTCACACCAAGCTATCCTCAGTGTGTGTGTGTGTCTTTTTGAGTGCAAGTGCTTGTGTGTGTGTGTCTCTCTTTTTGGCTGAGAGCGTGTCTAGAGAAACATGCACCTTGTGGATAATGACTCTTGCAAATTCCTAAAACATTAGTGTCTTATTGATACTTCCTCTGGATTAAATCTTATTTCCTCCACTTAAGCCAGAAACTCACACACAAAAGATACAGACCTTTGACAGGTGAAAGTAAACCCTCAACCCTCGATTCCCACAGTGAGCAGATCTAGGAGCTCTGTTATATTTTGGGGAAGTTTTATTTTTATGGTTTGTGTTCACTTATTTCCTTAGGCTACAGTCACACTGCGGAAAACAGTAGTTGGAGACTGTGGCATGATCCAAATTATTGTGACTGTGTGCAATCAGTTTGTGATCTCCCTGCCTTTGAAATGATTGGTTTGAAGATGGGGACCTGGTCTCAGACCACTTGCTGTAATGGTAAATGGGCTAGTTCTTATATAGTGTTTTTCTACTCTACTTTGAGCACTCAAAGCGCTTCCTACAACATGTCTCATTCACCCATTCACACATTCATACTAACACTTCTTTCTATGTCTAGGTGCTTTTTATCTATCTAACATTCACATACATTCATACTCCAATGGATATATCGGAGAGCAACTTGGGGTTCAGTATCTTGTCCAAGGGTACTTTGGCATGCAGACTGGAGCACCCAGGGATCAAACCACGATTAATAGATGACCGTGGAGCAGATCATCTATTAATCGTGTCCTGAGCTACAGCCACCCCAAGCAGTCAGTGGCTGTCTTCAGAACAACTTTTGTGCATCAAGACTGCAATAAGATGGAGTAAGTCAACTGCAAACTGATAGCAGAATGTTGGCATTCAAGTTGGCACTTACATGTACTCTTTCTGATAATACTGTGATAAATCTAAGTTGTTGCCCTCTACATCAGACATGTAGTGCTGTGCTGGACCCAGGGGTGGGCTTGTCACTAGCGAACCGAACAGAAGACAGAATCCACACATTAGAAAAGACTCTCTTATCCACAGACTGGGCCAGATCTAAATGGGGCAAGTTTGTTATTCATAAATGTATAAACACATAGATGCAGTTAGTTCATTTCATTAACTAGAAGGGCACTCAGTAGAGCGTGTTGGGAATGTGTTGGGAATAAAAAGACGCCACATTGTTTGATTGAAATGAAAATGATCTCCTCCCAGATCTGGACCAGAGCTTTACTGAGTGTAACTGGTCAGGCTGAATGATGTTACAGGCAGCATAACTTTCTCCACGGCTTCTGCAGACCCTTTCACGGCTGTCACATGTGCTCAAGGTGAACCTGCTCTCATCTGTGAAAAGCACATAGTGCCATTGGTGGACCTGCCAATTCTGGGATTCTATGTCAAATGCCATTCGGGCTCCATGGTGCCAGACAATGAGCACAGGGCCCTTTAGAGGACGTCAGGTCCTCAAGCCACCCTAATGAGGTCCGTTTCTGGTTGTTTGGTCAGAGACATTCGCTGCACAAAGGAACAGATACCGGTCCTGCTGATGGGCTAAGGACCTTCTACAGCCCTGTCCAGCTCTCCTAGAGTAACTGTCTGTCTCCTGGAATCTCCTCCATTCTCTTGAGACTGTGCTGGCAGACACAGCAAACCTTCTGGCAATAGCACGTATTGATGTGCCATCCTGGAGGAGCTGGACTACTTGTGCAACCTCTGTAGGGTCCAGTTATTGCCTCATACTACCAGTAGTGACACTGACCCTAGCCAAATGCAAAACAAATGAAAAAACAGTCAGATAAGATGAGGAGGGAAAAATATAATGCCCGTCTTTAATACTATTCCTGTTTTGGGGGTTGTCTCACTGTTGCTCCTGTGGTTCACCTGTTGCTAATTTCATTTACACCTAAGCAGATGAAACTGATTAACAACACCCTCTGCTACTTATCCGACCAGATTAATATCCCAGAAGTTTAATTGACTTTATTGAAAAGTGTTCCTTTCTTTTTTTCTTTTTAGCAGTGTATTCCCAGTAATATATTTGCAGTATTACGCTTTCCTCTTCAGACACTCCCAGTCAAACACAATAATACAGTTTAACATGCCAGAATGAAATCCCCCATCCACTTAGCACTATTTGAACAGCTGCACCATTGAATGTCAATATTTAATATGAAATAATGTAACAATGCAACAGCCAAAATACTGTTTAAATATTTTTTATATCCACTTCCCTAAATCTGTGTGAAGAAAAATTTGACGAATAAGAACTTATTTATTATTATTGTTGTTGTAGTTGTAGTAATAATAATAATAATAATAATAATAATAATAATAATAATAATAACAATAATAATAATAATGAATAAAAAAATATAAATACATTTTTTATTTTATTTAATTATTAAAAACCAGTGTTAACATTTTAAAAAAAAACAATGTTATTCATTTTGTTCATTATTAGCTTGTGGTCTGAACAATATTGACTTACCACTTGTGTGGTGTCTTACCCAGTGACTTTTTTTATCAGTGGCATGCTTTGATGTGGGTTGTTCTCATAAGGTTCAAGGTTATCTCTGTTCGAAGGACTGAGGTTATGTTTGAGTTACCACAATTTCCTCACTTGTTAAACAATTTATGGATATAGTGTTATTTGTTTGTCTTTTCCTCAAACAAATTGTACTTATACACCAGTTTGGGAAAGCACATGTGCTGGTTTGCACAATATACCAAGTACAAATTGAGAATGTGTGGTATCAGATTTAGCTGAAGATGCAGGTTTATTCTCATATGTTCCTTGCAATTGTTCTAACTCTGAGTTAAAAACATCTGTTTGATTTGATCAGTTTATGGCCTATTTTGTTTTTATTTTTATGTGTCAAAAATTCAGTTTGGCTTTTAAAAATATGCAAATGTATACGCAAACAAAGATCAGCTTTGGATCCAGGTATGAGTTATCAAAATCTTTAAGACATGTCCCACCATGCCAGGAGTCAATGCTGGAAATTTATAGCTGGTCTGTGTGAAGAAACACACTCAAAGCTGGTGTGAAAGAACAGGAATTTTTGGAAGAGAGTGAAGAGAAGGGAAGAAGATTAAATGTTGTTTCAAAACCGCAGAAGTTAAGTGCCTCGCTTCTCTCATCTCCACATAGCTGGCCAGCACATCCACAGCATACAGTGAAACAGGAACTCGCTATCATCAGGGAAACTGTTTGAGGCTCTAATAATGCCCTCCGAGAGAGGCTATTTTCAAATATTTACCATTATCTTCATATTTAAATTATGTTTCAGCTTCTCTCCATATGTCAACTTTGCTATTGCCCTTGCAGTCTGGTCATTCAGATCAGATTTACACACTTTGATTTCAGTTTATGACTGGTTCTGACAGACCATAAACCTACCCTTGGAATGCTAACACTTGCATCTTCACAGGTATGCGTGACTGGGAGTGAAGTAGTAGGCCGGATGGCATTGTGGAAACAACCTCTGAGCAACATAATGGAATGCCATGTGACAAAGCAGCAAAGTTTTAACTTTCCGTGCGCTTCCAGCCTCCAATGCACACGCACATGTGCTCACTTTAGCTCAGCTGATAATTGAGCACAGTCATATTTCAGTGTCTGACTCACCTTTCAGTCTCTTTCAGATATCAGATTTCTCTTGTTTAGTGTTTGAGTCATCCTGCCTTTGAGAACTTGCTTTTAAACACACAGTTTCACTCACAGTTGTATTAGAATCTGTTTGTTTGAACACGTGAGCATGTTTGAGTATCACTCTTGTTAAACTTTACAACTGGGCAACAGTTACTCCAGCTTGAGGTGGATTATCAGAGACTACAGACTCTGTATTTTGCCCACTACTTAATTTTAATGTCTACACGAAAAAACAAATTTGCAGCCCCTGTGAAGACTTCATCTTCATCTTATAGGCTAACCTTAACATAATATATCATTAGGATGAAAGAAAAAACATCAGACAAGTCTTTGGATTCACAGTCAGACTTTTATTTCAGAAACAACAAGCAAACGCTACTGCAAACAAGTGTTTTACAAGTTTTAGCTTTAAAAGTGTCCAGTCATTGTGTGGAGTATATAACACCGCCTCCAGCCAGGAATCCGTCCTCAAAAGTGCCCCCCCCCAATCAGGAGTCCACTCTGCATCGCTCCTGGCAGGTGGGGAAAAAAAAAAAAAAAGACAATCAATACAGCACAAACTGCATTTTGTCTCATCACCACCGCTTTAGTAGCTAAAAAAATAAAGTCACTGACAACACCGGCTTTAAAGTGGGTCTCTTGGATGTAATCGAATAAATGATGTTTCTCTTTTGCTACTCCAGGCTGAGCTGCAGCTCCCGCTCTCAAGTTAAATCTGCTGGCAGCTGGAAAACATTTAAATGTGCAAGTTTTAATTAAATACGGCAATAGCCACAGGAAAAGTAAAACATGAAGTAAAATATTAACTTACATGGATGCCATCCATGCTGCATAAATTCAGATGAGCTCGTTAGAAATCCAAGGAGATCAGAAAACATATTTATTTACTGCTGTACAGCAGAATACACGTGTTTTTTCTTTCACAGAGCTTGCAGTTTGCTTCTGAATTGTGGGGACAGCACACTGCTTCCTGCATACTCTGTAAAAAGCCGTCAGCATGTAGCAGCCTTTGTTGCATTATGCAAATCTATTCAACTTATTTGAGTATATGTCACTAAGCTTGATTTATTTATAGCTGAGCGTTTAAAATGGGAGACGGTGCCTTTCAGAAATAGTTTTAAAAAGTGAAGCGGGGGCGGCCCCTCCATACTATCACAATTTTCTTTTACATGCTGTTACACCTCTCTGCAACCCCCACTCACCTCAGTGGCAGCGCAAGTGTGTCGGAGTGTTGCCAGGGCTTAATTGCTAATTGTTTACACCTGATGATGTGTGGATGAGGGTATTCCTGAGACTGGATAAATGCACCCACTGCTTCTTGCCAGACATCCATCATGGCCTCTGGGTGGTACTTTCAGCTGAGATTACCAAGTTACCACAGGAATTTCTCGGTGCTGCCTCCAAAGTTCTGTCTGAAGTTATCAAAGGGAAATTTCCCTCCAAAATTGTAGTTTTGAAGATCGAATAATGTTTACCGGTGTTAATAAGTTAAACTTTAAAGAATGTACTTGAACACCATACTCATTTCATTTTAACAGCTGTTTTGTCCTTCAGGTTTTATATGACATTATGCCATTTATATGTCTCTTAAGCAAATGAGGAATGTTAATATACAATTTATGGCCATCCAACATTTACTCAGCAACTGAAAAGCTGTTGCTTGCAGATTCCTTTGAATGACTATTAGTAAAAGTTAAAAGCAAGGTATTATATAGTGGCTTACCTTGACCTAAAAAAAAATTATGTTGATTAGTAAAAAATAAACCAACCCAAAAACAAGTAAATTAAAAATTAACATATGGATCCTTGACCCCAACAATGATTCCAGTTCATTTTTATACTAAATGCTGAACTCGCACTCTGCTGCCACAGCAGACACTGGAATTACTAGCACCAAGCCAGATGTACAGTAATGTCTGGGAACATTTACCCCAGGGAAGTGATCAGAAGTCTGCAATCCTGAATTAACATTAGGCTTCCATATCGTGGAAGCCTTCATTTTATCGGGAATGTAATCCCGCAGCATGTGCTCTTTCTGTACCAGGGTGCAGCTGCACCCCTGAGTCATCTCAGGGGTTCACAGAGTTCCTCCAAGATCATGTGGGAGGATTCTGCAATGTAATGCTTTATGTTATGTTAAGAAAGAGAACAGGCGTGCAGGCATGCCATGCTGTTAGCACTGTTCTTCACAGTGTTGAGTGTGAATTATGCCCTGCATTAATTCTGTGATGTGTTAAAATGATTAACAGCATTAATTTTTTTTTCTGCCATTGTTGAAATAATTCCTTGTTTTCCTTCCTTAATAACGGCTTCTTGATAGCCACCCTTCCACTGAAACTGAAACCATTTCTTTGGCAAACAGCTGCAGTGAATAGTAAAATAGTATTTTTTACAGCAAAATGAAATACTATTTTATGGCCGTCAAACTGTGTTATCTTTGTAGATTCAGGTAAAGAAAAAATTGTGTTTTTGTGATAGGCTGCTATCAAAGTGCAGAGTGGTTCATTGCTAAGTTGTTTATGTGTAGACACAACACTGGTTCACCCCTTGGGTTAGGTGCCTTTTCAATGCTTGAATCATTCATAGGTCAGTGATAACTGACTTATTGCAGCACTTTTAAAAAAAAAATTACAAGAAAGTCTGGCTCTTTGGAAGCAAAATATAAAGAATTTGGAGGGGGCTCAATACTTTTGCACAGTATCGTATAATCAACTCAAGCCTCGCTGCCATCTCAAGGAACCATCTTCTGCATGAGTAACATGTCATCAACACAGTAAACTAACAGCCTTTAACTATAAAACAGGCTCAGTGTTACCAGTATTTAATGCAGCAACTACTTTAGTGGTTGTTTGAACTGTTAAAGTTCAGTAGGCCCGTTGAAGTGGATTAGTTCTACATCACTTTATAAATGGTACTTGGCACTTTGGCATATCCATATTTCCTTTTGTATAAAAAGATAGGATGAATATTTCCGATTTGCTGTGGGCGAGCTGCTGCATAAAGTAAGCACCAAAGCCTGCACGTGTCCACCATTCTTTCGCTTCAGGTAAGGCTTTTATGTTCATTTATCTGATGCCAAGATGCTATCCATATCTGCAGGTCAGGTCAGGAGAGTGGAGTGGAATGGTAAATTACATACTCCTGGTATGCCAGTGAAGGTTGGATGAAAATGAAATAAAGTCCAAAGGGTCAGTTCATTTAACACCTGGCTAACCAGTTGTGAGTGTCATGCCTTTGCACCGCTACCCTCTTTAAGTCTTTATATGTGTGTGTGTGTGTGGGTGTCTGTGCTTAGACGTGTATAAAATAACTGTTTGTGCGTGTGAATGGATGGATTTGTGGTGTCTGCGAGCTCTTATTACTCCTCCCTCAGACTAATGGAATGTGTATGTGTGTGTTCTTATTACCCTTCTCCAAGGCTAATGAAGTATGTGTGTGCCAGCATGTGTAAGCGCGTGTGTTAAATTGAACTGCAGTTCTGCTCTGCTGTGTTCAGACTATTTCATTAAATGATAAAGTTTACAGATGACTCCAGTGGGATCATTATTTAGTTGGCTCACCATTCATTCCGCAGCAGCCATCTCGATCTTTATAAATGACCTGCTGCAAAGGAAGACAGAGGTTATTATGCACTGCAGGGTTAAAGACAAATAACTTTATTATTCTGTCAGGAGACCACCACAGCCAGCATGTTTATGCAACCAATTTGCACTAATATCCAATATAATATATTTTTAGAAATTTTCAGGTATTGAGATATTACATAAATAAACACAAAATAAATTCTTTTCATTATTGTTTTTTCAAAAAATTTAAGCCGATTGCCAGGTAAATTGTTGCTTACAAATGTTAAAACACTTCATGTAGCATTTTCACTTCAGTGAAAGAAGTCAGTCCATCTTCCAGTGTTTAACTGGAAGTTAGACTGAGAGAAATCAGGGACTCGAGGAAAAGAAAAGCAGCAAAATATCCAAGCTACGAAACTCTTTCTGACAGTTTCCTCTCGTACCATCACCTTTCTCATTCTGTCAGTTAACCAGTCACTCTTCTGTCACTTCCCTACTCTTAAACTTGCCACAGTTTTCTCTAACCTCTTTTTTAAAAAATCCTTTTTGGATCTTTTGATTTTTAAATTCATGGCAAATTGTGAATATTATTTCATTGTTTTTGGGGTTTTTTTGCCTTACCTGGAGGATTCACAAGATTACCTGTGTCCCAGTGCACTCATTTGGGTCTGCAAAGTCCGCTTTAGTTTATATTAGGGTCACGGTGAAACCTGCTGTTCGCTTGTGCAGCTTTGATCTGTCTGTAACTCTTCTGTTATCTGTTCAGTCACCTGGCATGTCCTCAGCTGGTACTCGCAGCCCCCTCTCATCCTCAATAGTGGCAGTGGGTGAGGAAAGTGAGCGATAACCAAGCAGGCCTCTTTCTCCTTCTCTTTTCCTGTAAATTGAGCTGCTACATGACAGTGCCATTACCTCGAGCTGCCACAGCTAAATCAAACACTTAAGTGTCTGAGTGATTACTTACACTCCTCACAAGTGTCCTTATTCTGTCCGCTTTCTTAGATTCCTTCTGTGTCTCGTTAACACAGTGGAAGTGAGTGGATCCCTGTGCAGTTTCACTGGAATATCATGTGATTCACAGTTTTCTCAACTTTGTCATTTTATTAGTTCTAATGCCAAAGAGTTTGCATTCCATATAGCAAAAAGTAAAAACATCCTCAGTACGGAGAGAGAGGTTGAGCCATCTTAATGCTGTGCTTTCACTGTGATGGTGCTGGAACCCATCTGAGCTGAACAAATTTACGTTGTTCTCATCTGACCAGAGAATATGCTTCCCAGGATTCATCAGACTTTCTTTTGTGTTCTTTAGTTTGATCCTGCGGGTTTTTGGAGGCTCTATAAGCTCGTCATTTTGTGTCTTGTTTTTCCGACCTAGAATGTTCAAGTATTGTGCTGAGGGGGAGGGGAAAAACATTAGCGGCTATTTCTTTATTAGACTGGACAGATGGCTCTTATGAGAACTTCAGACCTGTACATAATTTTGCCGCAATATGCTACGAGTCCATAATTCTCAAACAGAATTAGTTTTCAGTCTCACTACAGCTGCTGCTCTCTCCCTTTCTCACACACAATTACACATTCTAGTTAAGCTGTCAGATTACATGTTAATGTGATTGTATGCAGGACTGTAAAAAGTTTTCTTCGGGACATCTTTCAAAAGATTTGAACAACAAATCTGTCAAAGTGCATAATTTACATCTCTCCTCATTGCCGTATCTCTGTCTGTTCACCTTCTGACTCCTACGCTACAGGAGCCCCAGTGAGCCAAACATTATCATTTCAGAGAACACACACGCACTCTACAGCACAGATGGCAGGCATGTTCTCTTTCCCACACATGAATAGGTAAATATTTACCATTCCAGATTGTCTTTCTTCCACTTTTATCCTTCTTCCCTCCACCTATCTCTTTCTTATATCTTGTAATTATTTTGTCACTTGCTGTTTTTTTTTTCTGTCCCAGTGTTCATGCCTTCATTTTCTCAAAGGGCAGCGTTCACAGGCATGCGTTCTTCAAACATGATCATAGGGCTGGGCAATATGGACCAAAAATAATATCTTGATATTTTTTTTAGCTGAATGGTGATATGCGATATGTATCTCGATATTATTTTCTTCCCAAAAGGTATAAACAAAAAGGCACTTCTTGAGTCAAAGCTGCATGTCCCAAATGTCACACAGACATTTTTATTAACATTCAGCTGTAGATGTACATGAGAATTTGCTCAGAAATAAACTACTGGCATATTTAAATAATAATGCTCCTCAAATAAATTCATGTTTTTCCTCCATAACAAAAGACTCACAGCTGTGCTATTAAAATGTAAAAAGAAAAGATACCGAGCAAAAACAGCAAAAGACTGACTTATTCTTTAAGTTATTATTCTTAAGCCAGTCTGCAGTGAAGTAGACCTCATCAAAGTGCTTTCTCCTGTGTGTACTCCTGTACAGCTAGTACTCTGTACAAATAACAAAACATGTAAACAAACTGATTGAATAAAATTCCATCCTTCAGTCAGCAGTGTTATATCTAGCTCAGTAAATCCATAGACTTATTCGCTGACATATCACAGTAATGGGCCCACCCGCTCAATGCGGTGTCTATGTATCCGTTGGCTGCATCCTCGAAAAAGACCCACTTCTGCTATTAACGTGTGACTTACGGTACAAAGCAACAACCAGGTATTCTTTCGGGTCCGGGCGATGCCAAAGCGTATGAACAGCCGCAGTACGAAGGATGTATGTACACAAAACACGGCAGCAGCGGAGGATTTCAGGTTCCCAAAAGTCACCAACGTCACTGGAAAAAGTCTCTAAATTTGTTGGTAATCGCTTTTTGGGAAAAAAGTTGCTAGGGTGGTCTGAAAAGCCGCTAGATCTAGTGACAAAGTCGCTGAGTTGGAAACACTACCATGCTGTCTCTTTCTGTGGGATTTACGGGTGAAGCGGTGAAGGAGAGAGGCGGAGCAGTGTGAAGTTGTGCAGAGACAAACTGGGAGAAGAGAAGGTGAACTAATGGATTTACAAGTATGATTGTAGCGACGTAGACTATATCGATATAAACAACATTTTCTCATCTTATAACGCATATGAAAATATATCGATATTTCTTAAAAACTCGATATGTTGCCCAGCCCTACATGATCGTATATGCACATATTTTAAATATGAGATGACAAGGCCTGCTGTGTATATTGGGACTCGTGCGCACATTTCTTGGATGTGTGAAGACTTTAGCAAGCAGAGAGTTGATGGTCATTCAGGCTGATTAGGGACTGACTGTGGGATTATCTGGAGTTTTTAGTCTTCAATTTAGTCTTCATTCTTCCTGTGCAAAACCAAACTCAGCCCGATTTTATACTATAGCTAATGGACGCTACTGACTTTAGGGATGTTGTCAATTTACCTCAGTGAAGCAGGAGCAGAAATGACAGAGAGAATACACACACACACACACACACCTGTTTTTGGACCTCAGTTTATGTTTTGATTCAGAGCCTTTAGCAGCACCTTTTAAGCACCTGCAGAAATCTTGACATTACTCTTTAGGGCAGCAATTGACTGCATGCTGCAGAGAAATATTTCACTTTCTTTTCTCTTCAGATGTACATATGTGTAATATATTCAGAAGGTATTCATTTGCTTTCCATTACATCACATCATTCATGGTCTGGGACCTCGTCAAATGGAGACCAAATTAAATGTAGGTCTTCACGTACCCTAAAGATATGTTTATGGTGGGTGTAAATTGCACTGAAGAGCCAACAGGGGTAACACTTTATCTAAATGCTTTAACATATGGCGCATTAGTATTTAGACTTTATCACATGTAACTTTTTTTTTACCCTTTTACATTTTGTTGCTAATATACAACAGCCTCTATCTTTTAACTTCAAATAAATTTATATGGTCTTTTTTTTTCTTCCTGCTTTTGTCTAGGGATGTGTGCGACTAGTCGACTAATTGTCACTACTGTCACTAGTTGTTACCGGACGTACTAGTCAGTTAGCTTAATTGTTGAGATTTTAATTGATGCCTGGGTTGTCCTAAATGTTACTCAGCAATCTGCCCCCAGATAGAGCTGAACCCCGACATCATTGTAGAAAAATGCCTTAATTCTGTTAAGCTTGGCCTGATATTTTTATTAGGTCTGATATCGTTAGTTATAGTTATTGAATTTTTACAACGTACCTCCCGGGAAACACCGTCATTTCCTTGCGTGCATTTCCGGCTACTTCCCCCAAGTTGGTACAAAGAAGCAAAAAACCTAGAGAGACAAATGTGTTTGCACCTTAAAAAGAAATACTTACCACAGCAAAGAGCAGGAAAAAGTCCCAGCATTCTGTGTTTCTTTCGGTGGCATGTAAAACAGCGGGACACAACCGAAAAGTAATTAATACACGCAGTGCACCTTCACAAGCATAAACGCCGGCAACAACATCAGTCACTTACGTAGGTTACTTCGTAGCTCTACAAAGACCCAGCGCTCAAGTCTGAATCAGTGGTAAGCTGGAGGAGGAGGCTGGGGGAGAGGAAGGGCTGCGGCCCAGCGATCCGGCCCTGGATAAGCGGAAGAAAATGGATGTATGTTTGTATCGTATTGTTTTATTATCATTTTAGATTTTAACTTTTATTGAGATGCCTGTCATGAATTTTAGAACCACAAGCATTGTTCATAATGCGCCATGCTTTTAATTTGCAATTTATTTGTTTTTTAAATGTTATTTTTATATGTTTTAATAATGCATAAGCATTGTTTGCAGGAATGGTTTTCATATGTTTAACATCAATTTATTTTAAGGTTTTTTTCCTTCGTTGTCTGTTTGGAGTATAATGTGCAGTGATCGCAGATAAGCAGCATTTAAAGTGTGATTCATTATAGAAGAATGCAATTAATGGTTTCCGATGCCTTTGTTTAGACAGTTTTTGACATTGTCCATTAAACAGCCCAAAAATTTAAGTTGTTACCCGGGTGTTTCTTATTTTTAGACTAGTCAATTAATCCATTTTTTCCCCTTCTTTAGTCGACTAAGAAGTTAGTCGAGAGGAACATCCCTACAAATGCTGCATGATGCTTCTTTCACAATATAGTCTTAACATAGCTTTTTTTGGAATATGTCTTTGTTTTGTGGCAAAGAAAACTTTCTGTGAGCTTTTCTTTCATCAGTATCAAATGGTAACACTTTGTCTCAATTTAAAGATCCTGTTCTGCATTGTCTGTTTATCTCCTTTCCACACACCAAATATACTATTTTTTGCTTTCATTGTTTTTCGTAAATCTGCTTGCAGATCTCTCCGTCTATTGGTTTAGCACATTTCCTTGTTTAACATTATAATGCTGCACATAAAAAATTTCAAGCAACAGTTGTAGTCAGACTACTAAACATTAAGATTGGGGAAAGATGAAAGTGTTTTCCAGGTATATAGGTGTAAAATAGAGCTAAAAAAAAACCCCATTTGGACGGGTACAAAACTTGCAGGCTTTATTAAGAACGTGAAGACATATGCATGTCTCATTTGCTTTTTAAATTATTCCAGTATTTTGTGGCAAATGTTAATTTCAAGGTTAAAAAGACAAACCGGTGTTTCAGTTTTGAAGTTTGTAAAAATAGCTCTGTTCTGCATCGGTTTAATTGAAAGCAAGTTGAGCTGAAATGTAATTTTTCAGCTTTCTTGATTTTTTTTTTCTTTTTCTGTGGGTCTATCTTTGGTTCTTTGTTTCTCTCACACTCTGTTTTTGAAAGGTGAACAATAACAAGATCCATTTCTCCTCTCTCATTTTAACAAGGACAGTATCAGTGTGGTTCTTGTTCATTAGTATCACATATCACACCTCTGTCACCCTTAGATCTGGAGGAGGCAGAGGTGTCAAAATGACACATGTGTGCGCGCATATTTTTTTTTTTTTTTACCTTCTCTACCAAAGGAAAAGCCACAAAAGTCGATTCACACTAGTTCCTGCTCTTTCCCTCGGTGTTCCATTTTTCTTCTGTTATTTTGCACCCCTGGCCTGAATTGTGCATTTTTTTCACAGCAGCAGTACGAGTTTCTAGTACTATTACAAAAATGAAAAGCACCTACTGCCTGCTTTTAACTCCTCACTGCCACTACTACCCAGGGGCAATAGTAAATTAGATATACATGCCCTCTGAAGATACAAGACACATTTATCTATTGAGGCCAGAGGGGAAAAAAGGGTTTTTGTTCATACTCTTAATTTTATTTACCTTCCCTTTCCACTGCATTAATAAAACAGCTCACGGGGAATATATAGGCTAGAGCTTTAAATAGCAATAAATTACTCAATGCAGACTTTCTTTTATCCTTGTAAGAGTTAAGCTTTTCTTTTTTGTGTGTGATTAGATCCCATGTGATGCACAAGGCCAAACCTGTACTTTAATTCTTACTCTACAGGAGTAAATTAGGTTTTGACCATATAATTTCAGCATTCTGGCTCGTTAGATCTGGACTTCTCCTTCAATCATCATAAAATTTTTCTGTATGACAGAACTTGTGGTCATGTTGCACCGAAATTCTTTTTAGAGGATTCTGACTTATCCACATAAGTTTAGACGCAAATATGTGAATATTGTCCCTATCTCACAATGGTAAAGAATCCTTTTACAAAAATCCTGGATCCAGATGGTGAGCCAGATCACCACCAAAATGTAATCTATTGTTCCTTTTACCACCCCCAACAATTCCAGAAATTTTCATTGAAAGCTGTGTATAATTTTCTGAGTTATCCTGTTAACAAACAGACAAATCAACGCAATTGATTGAAAAGAATGAAAAATCAAGAATTATTCATTTATTCAACCATTTGACCATTCCTTGCATGATATTTTAAATTAAGTTTCACTTTTCCATAGGGTAGTCGCCAGGCAGATCTAAGAGGTCAAGGATGCCTGTGCCTGCAAGCTGTTATTTAATATTAATGACCAGGAGCCAATTGGAACTTATCAATAGGTCAGAGGTTATCATGGGGCTGCAGATGCAGGAAGTTAATGTAATTAAAGATGCATCATGTTGTCGATTGCAGAGAAAGTGTCTCTCCCACTCTTAATATCTTTGTTGAGCTGTCTTCTCTTTGTGGGTCTCTTTAATATGTCTTTGTGTGTTTTGATGAAATATCTTGTAGTCTTGATGGGTTTTCAGCTAGAGATAAAATATTCCTTATAGTCATACTTTGCATTCAAAGTAGTATTTTTCTGTGTAGCACAGAAAAGCTTTTATCCGTAAGAAGAAAGAAAAAGGGGAGGGGGGACTGAAGGCATGAATAGTCAGAAGGCTAATTGTCTGGTAAGTTGTCTGTTACATACTGGGTTCTTGTGACAGGGTGCTGATACATGAGAATGCTCCTGCACTGCTCTGATTCCAGTGTATACCATGCTTTGATAGAAAGCTTGTAGTCAGTGGTTTGGCTTACTTACATATAAAATTATTTCAGTTTATTTTTTGTTCTATTTGAAACCTTTTCCAGCCTGAATGTTCACAGATTCAATTGGAAAGCCAGTTTGCTCATAAAATGCTTTGTCTTTCAAATTCTCTCATTGCTAATTTGGGCTTTTGGTGTAATTGACAGTTAATTGGGAAAAAATAATGATTAATAATAATAATACATGCCTTTGGGGTTAAGTGTTATAGAAATTTGTGGCAAAATGTTCATATAGTGTCGGTCTCAGTGGAAATGTCAAGTATGCCCTCTGGGTAGGCACTTCCCCCATGGAGTTCACTCAACCGTTGTCAATACAAACAAAATACATGGAAGAAATCATTGCATTTATTCCCACAACATTCTACTGGCCACGATTAATCCAATGAGCCAGCCAGTCAATAATCAATAGCTAATGATCGGTAGCAGAGGTTGCTAATTAGGTTTTGATTGGCTGAATCCTCCTGAGTCCATGGGGAAAGGCATTGTCCTCCTTTCATGCTGTGGTGCCTCAGATAGTTCGCAGGTACGTATCAGCAGTAGAAAAACGTTGGTGATTTACGAACTTGAGCAGAACTGTATTTATTTGGTGGTGCTCAGCAGTCAGTGGATGCATTGTGATTTTTGATGTTTTTCTCCATTTAGTTTTTTCCCCTTTGTCATCCCTGTAACATTGCTTTGTACTTGTGAATGGAGATTTTCTTGATTTTAAAAAAATGAATAACCGAAGTAAAAATATTTTACATGCTGTTAGTTCCACAAGCCAAATAATATGAGCCAGTGGTTTTAAAATGCTATAGATTGGCTTCATGGTTGTTGTCTTTTGTGGTTTTCTCCTGTTTAACTGTTGTTCACAGAAACAGGATTTAAAATTTAATAAAATGTTTGCTTTGTCACGGTAAACAGAAATAGAGATGGTACAGGATTTTTTGTTTTACTCAGTAGATACCGGTATCTTTACCCAGGCTGCTGAAATTGTATACTCTGCCTTACTAAAGAGAACAAAAAGAGGTTTGAGAGACTTACTTTCCTTGAGCGGGAATAAAAGCATCGTTCAGTTTCCTTTTAAAATTAATGAAAAACATAATGTGGCTACTAATAACCTTATTGTAGCAGTTGTTTTAGAAAGACCACATTCCAGTCTCTTCCTCACTCCAGGTTAAGCAGAGATGAAGGCCTTTTTTTTTTTTATAACAGCAATTGTTTTTAAAATAATTTTTTTGCGAGGAAATGACAAAAACATTAAAATCCAACCTAAATGTCTCTGTCTTTCTTTCTTTTACAGAGTCCCTGGTGTAACGATTGCTACAGATATAATCTGTGGCTTTCCCGGTGAGACTGAGGAAGACTTCCAAGCGACCATAGACTTAGTAAAAGCCTATCGATTTCCCAGTCTTTTCATCAACCAGTTTTACCCCCGACCCGGTACACCTGCTGCCAAGATGGAGCAAGTACCAGCACATGTGGTGAGTGCACACTGACAGATTTTTTTTTTTTTGATCAGATGCTCATTTGAGAAAATGTTAGAAATGTGACTTCATTGAAAGCTACATTGTAACCCCAACTGACCTTACCTTTGCACACATCCAGTATTTTTTATACACATGCAGGCACACACACACACACACACACACTCACACTCACACAGCAATTGAAGCTTTGGCCTACTGTCACCTAAAAATGTAAAAGCTTTTTCTATATCTGTCATGACTTTATCACTAATCCTGAGAAGCCTCAAAACTCTGTGCGGAGGACTAGATTCAGATGAGCGACCAGACTGGGAGAGAAACTAAATCTAGCCAATATCCTCCATTTCATAGACACTGTATAGCTGAAAATCTTCTTAAATAAGCATTTGCTGTCTATAGCAGTTTTCTCTCCACTTTACTAGAGATCTAAATGCTATTAGTAGAATAACTGAATCTTGAAGCACTAACACATTGTCTAATGGTGGTTGCAGTCTCATCTGAACCCGTTATTGTTTGCTGTATAACCACCCAACTTGTGACACACAGCCTCTCTAGCTTCCTACATCTTCCCATCTGCTGCCAAATAAAACAATTAACAGCTAATAAAATCTTAATTGTTAGCAAAGGTGTGTGAGTGAGTGAGGGAGTGAGAAGCAACGCAGACTGAGCAGATCGCACCCGGTCACAACAGCGTTTTCTTGACCTTTTGTCTCATACATTTCTCAGTTACGTTGTTTGGCAGAGCTAAATGCTTATATAATGAGCTAAAGCATTGATGTGTATTATAGTTTCTGCTAGTTTAACTTTATGATCACTTTGTTCATTGTACAGTAAGATGCCTTGTGACTTTCCCTTCAGGATTTATACTTAAAGTAAGATGCAAAAAGTCTTTCCTTATCGTTTATTGGCTTCGGTTTTTTTGAACTATAAGGATTCTGTTCCCAAACTTAATGGACAAAATGTGCAACAAAGTGCAACAGCTCTCACATTATTGAAGTGTTGAATGTTCTCTACCTGCGTTTGTACTTGTACCTGAAATATTTTCTTTGACCTCGTTTTTTTTTCTTTGGTTTGACCTTTTACATATGCTGTACTCTATACCATGTTTTCTTCTTGCATTTATGCTCCTTTACTCTATGCCATCAAAGTGTTGACACATCTCTTTCAAGTGGAGTGTCTTCATAAGTCATTCTCTTTTTCCCTTTCCTCGCCTTCCTCACTTCGCTCTCTGAGGAGAAGCCGACTGTGTCCTGGAGGGATCAATCCCCAGACACGACCACATTGCTGTTTCTCCTCTTCTTTATCTCCCTCTCCTTTCCTTCTCCTCTGTCAGCCTTTTCTGACTTTTATTGCCTGTGTTTGGATTATAGCACGATCAGGCCAAGACTTCATTCAGCTCTTTGAGTGTCGAAATATGAAACATTACAGATTCGTATGAAGGCCTTTAATTGTCAGATCAGCATCTTTTTGTAACAGCCGTTTGCAAAAGAGCTGGGACATTGTAAAATCCTGATTAAAAACATAATGCATGTATTTACAATTCATTTAAAACAATGAAATTGGAAGTAAAACAAATAATGCAAAGAAAAACATATTTTCATTTTGCACCGCATTACAAAAACACATAAAAAAACATGGGACGGGGACGTCTTTGCTACTGTGTTGCATCACTTCTTTTAAATGCAGCCTGTACGCATTTGGAGTTTAAGCTTTTGCTTTACAAGATTTCCAACTCTTAATGTATTTCAGTTGATTACCTGCAATAACTGAATAACTGATTAGCACGCACAGGCACATTGTCAGTCAGTGATTTAGAGAGCATTTAATTTGCTTTTTGCTTTGCATTCTTTTGGCGTGCACACATTGCCAGTATTGGTCATTTTCATTTAATTGTGAGAAGCCAAAACCATGATTGATTTCGATTCATTGTGCAACCCTAACTGGATGGCATCATATGATGGTCCAAAGCCTGCATATACAGGCAAGCATTATTGTTACTTTCACTAATGTGCTATGTTCATTGTTCATATTGCACCCCCATACGGATGTTGACTTTTGAACTATACGCTCAAAAACATAGTGTGGATGTTCCTTCTCCTCTTTAGCCACCATGGCTTCTTTTCCTCACTCCATCTTAATTGAGCTCAACCCCCTGTGTCTGCACTGACAGCATCAATTTCAAAATCACTGTGTAGTTTTCAGATTTGTCAGTTTCAGCATTTAATTTGCTTTCTTTGTGCTATTTCAAATTAAATAAAGGGTTTAAATTATTTTCAAATTGAAATTGGCACTGACTGGCATTGTCAAGTGTACTGAAAAAAAAATCTGAAACGAACAGATGATAAAGAATTGGCTTGCCTCACTTTAACCAAAGTGCATTTTTAATTGCCTAGAATAAGATGTCCTTGATAGCACTGTTATTTATACATTTCAAATCTCAATTTTTATAGGCAATTTAAATGATAAAGAATAAGTTAAAAGTGAATATAGTTGTGCTTGACAAAGAATGGTAAAGGACCTGAGAGAGGCAGGAAATCTATACACGTGTCTCTGTAAACAGTACACCTGCTTCGGTTGTTAGAGCTGCACACAACATCACTGCATCAGTCAGCACGCACCTGTTTTTCAACACATACACATACAGCAAATGGTGGTAGCTACAGTAGATGACATCTAAGCCATGTAGGGTCAGTCATTAATAAAGTGCACCAGATGGTTTGTCTGGAATACAACTGTGTTCAATAGCCACAGGAGGGATGGATGGAGAACTAGATGGATTAGGAAGTGAGGCCTTAGATAAAGAGTATGTAAGAAAGGAGAACAGATAAAAGAAATGCTGAAAGGGAGATGGATGAAGGAAAGAAGAAACACACAAAGGGGCATGTCCATTGTGATGTGTGTGGGGGTTCTGCGCAACCTCCTAAATGTGGCAGCTGATATTGGGTAATGAGGTTTTTCACGCTTAGAGTTTGGATTTGGGGAAAAGTCTGTGGTTAAGCTCAGATGTACTGCATTTGGTTGTATTTTGGGCATACGTCTTTGGGAAAATGCTAAGAATACTTATAATACAAAATCATGTTTACTCTGTTGTACTGATGATGACTTCCTCTTTCAGCTGCTCCCTTTAGGAGTCGCCACAGCAGATCATCTGCCTCCATCTCACCTTCCATCTCTAGCATCCTCCTCTGTTACACCAACCCTCTGCATGTCTTGATTCACAACATCCACAATTCTGTTCAACACATTTGATTTGAAAAATACTGTCATGATTGAAGCTTATCCACCTTCAGTGTCTGCAGGTTTTATATGAGAAAATAGTCATTTTAGAGTACAGGAAAATAGAAAGAAGAGGCGGCCACATAGGTGGATAGAGAAAAGTAGGATGTTGAGAAAAAAGGAATGCGAATATTATTAGCTTGGATCCCTCTAATCGTCCCCAGGTGACTCGAATTTAGGATTGATAAATGAACTTGTTAAGTGGAAGGTGTTTAAATGTCTGTTCGTAAGGACGGGTTTTACAGTGAGCAGCTGCTGGAGAGAAAGAGAAGAACAAAGTGATAGAGAAAGATTAGCTACTCTAGTGGGACAGTGTTTTTAATTTCCCCAGATTGTAATTGGTTAAAAACTCCATTACCCACGAGGCACCAGTGCAGCAGCTGTCAAAGTAAAACAGCTGGCCAGCCACCAGTAGCTCCATCTTCTAGCTTCACTATCATTTATCTATGCCTGGACACACAAACACTTGCATGGACACACTCAGACAAATTCATGCTTTCCCTCCGTCTGCATTTGAGACAAGACGCTCCTACATGCATAACAGGGGCGAGAATAACAGTTGGTTAAAGACAGTCTAGCAGGTATTAAGTAGAGTTAATGGTTAAGTTGCTGTCTAGGCATTGATTAATGAGCTCCTAGCCCACTAAATAATAGAAGACATTGTATTTTAATGATACTTTTTTCCCCCTTCAAATTCAAATGAATTTTTTTTCCCCCACGTATAGGTCATCAGTGTGCTGTTGTAGCTGGAGGGAAAGACAATACTAATGTTTAAAAAAACCAAAGTAGGTTTTTCCTGATCCCTGAAGGCAACTTTGTTTGATGTTGAATAAAGTGTCAGTTTTAAATTCAGAAGAAATAATTAATTACTTTCGTTAACACTTTAAATCTTGGTGCATGCACTTGAAGCACACAATTTGAGTAAAACTTTTGGAAACTTTTTGGAGTGACGCAGATTCCGACAGTGATTACTCACAAAATACGGTCTGATCTTCATCCAAGTCACAGTAATCTGACTAAACAAATGACACAGCAACAGCCGTACTTATCATGTTTTATTGAACACATTGAGTAATCACCTTACAGCCCAGGCTTGAAAAATATATGAGCCTCTG
>JAMQGT020011530.1:0-24979 GCA_024447675.2 Pterophyllum scalare | reverse complement strand
AATTAAGAACATATGTACCTGCTTCCTCACATATTCAAGTTGCAATCGTAATTTCTAATATCACATTAATAAAAGTATGCTATATGAGCAATCAGTTTAATGTCAAAGCAACGTTTTATGTAAGTTGCTCCCCACAGAAAGAGGCCACACGTACAGCAGCAGTACTGCGCTCAGTGAACTGGCAGGAACTCGCTAGGTCTTCTGGTGGAAACATTTCTAACACCAAACATTTGTGGTAGCATAACCACAGCTGCTGTCAGTTTCATATTCAGTGCCATGCATGGGAACAGAAAAACTGTCCTGTTTTTTTTTTCCTCTTCCTCCTTTCAGTAACTCTAAAAAAATGCCATGTTGTCAATTTTACGCTGAAGTAAAGAGTTCAGATCACAGGCGACAGAAAAACGCTGAAGCAGCTGCCAAGCTGCATGCTTAAAGGTGATTTAAAAAATGTAGTTTTCCTCAAATGAGGTGTTAGATGGCATCACTGGCACATAAACTGAAGCATTTCAATTTGATTTCCGTGCAGAAGCACTGGTGAATTAATTACTAGTGTCCAATCCTATGAAGCTCTGCCATGTGTACCAATTAATGGCTCAGTTTTCCAAACTGTGTGCATCTTCACATGCTGATTGCTCTCCCCTGAATCTGTAATTTAAGCAGCGATCCCCTAACAAAGACATACCCCCCCCCACACACACACTTATTTCACACCTCAATAAAAGTCTAAGAGCACCTATTTCAGTGGCAATTAAAAAAGTTCATCAGGTGAAAAAAATTTCCCGTACAAGCCGTAAGGCATCGTTGTCCTCGGCTGCATCTGCTGCTCTCTGCGGTGGCTTGTATGTCTCGTCAGCCTCAACATCTGTGTTCATTAGTCCACCACGATGCCGAAATGGTCCTGACCGCTGACCCTCAGGTGCAGGATGCTCCGGGCTCTTGGTATACGGCAGTGTTTCCACCTCTGTAATGTCCAAGTCTGTTTCCGAAACATATGTCATGTCAGGATCTTCAGTGTAGTCTGAGAGGGGCTCCTCTGCAGCTACAGGATTCACTGTCGGGTGTGAAACCGTAGATTTCCCACTCTCCTTTACTGTGTCCACTACTTTTTGTTCATCCTGTGTGAGAGGGAAGGGGAGATCAAGCCAATATTAGACCACAGTTAAGGGAGTAACTTGCACATGGGGTAATAAGTGATTAGGAATTTAACTGTATGCAACAATAGTGGATATAATATAATGGATTTTTATATCTTTGCATTTCATGTTCAGGGTATGGCAAAAAAATAAAATAAAAAAAGAAACAGCACCACCTGTTGGCGAGTGAGGGGGGGCACATCCTCAGCACAAACCTTTTGTGAGATATGAAACAGCGGCTTCTACCAGCTCCTGCTCGTTCATACAGTAGAAAGCAGCCCTGGGAACATATCAATGGATTGTGTGAGTCAAATAAACAAACTTAAGGAACCTTAAAGAAGGCTTTAAACCGCCTCACGATCGTGTTTTCTAGTACGTCCACTACCTGGCAGCTTTCCGCTTTCTCTTCAGTGGCTTCTTTTCTTGGATTTTCTCCTCTTTCTTTGCCATCCATGAAGGCAGCGACCGGCGCCTTTCTGCCATGTCGCTCTCTTTACGTACACTACCTTGTATCACTTCGAAAATCTACCATAACATTATGTGAAAGGAAATCAGACAAGCACCAACACACGAGGACTGCTGCCTGACCCAACCCACCTGAACCCTAACAACCAATCACAGCAGAGAGTATCCCTGCTATCACGGGTTGTCCAAGTCGTTAGCGACACTTAGCGGACAAGGCAGTAACAACACCATACAGCCTATTCAACGCTGCAGCTGTTTTCAGTGTAGCTACTCAGACGTCATTGTCCGTCCGTTAGATGGCATCAGACTTCTATTTTTTTTTTTTTAGTTTATTATTTGCCTTTTCATTTAAGAAATCTAATATTTTAAAACTTGCAGATTTGAACCATTTTAAGGCAGCATCCAGTGTGTGTGTGTGTGGGGGGGCTCTACAAATAACTAAAACAATGTAACTAATAGTAACTAATACGCCTCTTACAAAGGTAGTGGAGGAGAATTAGGGTGGAGCATGAATGGCAACTACTAAGATGAACCCATAAACATCAGTAGTCGGTACTTAATACATAATAAATGTAGCCTATTACTATATAGGTTTTTCCACTTTATTCTATAAGTGGATGGCATTGATTGCAGATTGAGTTTTGCCCTTAAAAAATGCACTACTATCACTGACAGGTTAGTCTGACTGTAGTTGGATAGTGGCACATTTCTGTTAATGGTCATTGTGTTCCTCCAGTTAATGAATAAAGGAATACATGGGTCCTGATATAAAAGTATGTCATCTGAAAAATGCACAGTTGTATACAGTGTACACAAAATTCCACCATGATTTGTAAATCTCTTTCTCTTTCCATCTCGCGGCACATTTAGTCAAACATTTGTGCACACATATGCATGCTTTAGTTTCTTGGAATCAATCAGGGTCACAAGTACTGTGGGTGTGAATAAAGCTGTTATAAGTCTGGTCATCTCATTTCTAATCTCTCACCCAGGACTTTCTATTGTCTCCAGTTTTAAGCCAGAAAACAAAAAGCAGACACAAACTAAAATAAATCTTGTCTTTACAAACCAATACCACTTTCTGATTTGTGTCCTCCCCCTTCAAACATACAGTCAGATGGTTGCAGCTGTTAAAATGCATTCTGAGCTTGTATGGGCATGCACTGAGGTGCTGGTGACTTCTAACCATATGAGACATGGTCTTACGGGCCATCAGTAGATAATCTGTCCAGTTGCATGTCACATTTCTTCCTCACTCTTCCCCTTTTCTCTTTTCTCCTCCCTCTGTCCTTTTATCCTCCTCTTTAAATCACTGATGTTCAAAACAACCTTGCATCAGACTCTCACTTTCTGTCACTTTGTACACCAAAGCTGCCTCCTCTCACTCTGGCCTTTTAATTACGTCTCTAAAGCCCCTGCCTACAAGCGCTTAGGCTTTGATTGCAAGGACCAGCTTTGTATGTTTGACTAAATTAAAAAGTGGAGAAAATAGGGGCGAAAAAAAAAATCTCAAGGCAGACAGCATGTTAACAGTGAGATGCACTTACAATGTCATTTTCCTTTAAGCGCTTAAGTTCAGTGTATTTTAAGAAAAAAACAATAATCAGCAGCCTGAAATTGTAAGAAAAAAATCCTCAAAATCTTCTACTATATTATTTTTAGTTATTATTACAGGCACTGAAAAATGGGCTCTTAACCAACAACTAACTGACTCTAATTCTGCATAGCTTGGTTCTTTTTATGCTGGAAAACAACAAAAGTCCACCAGGCATGAATTATCAGACAAAATGCCACCGACGAAACATGAGGGTCTCAGACGGTTCTCTCACTAAGCTGCTTCCACTTTGTCTCTTTTAAAATGCATCAGTAACTCTGTTTATAATCTTTACAACTTATCATCATCATTAACTCACTAGCATCAATGCAAAAAAGAAAAAAAGATCTAACACACACACACACATGCACAAATCTTTGTAGACCCTGATATAGTATTGGACTCATCCTCCTCCAGGCTTGCTGCCACATCCACAGATCAGGCTGTGCTAAGAAGATTTCTGTTTGCCAATGGATAGATAAATCTTGTCACTGTTTTTTATAGCCTGCTGAATTTGTGGGTCAGACATGCTCAAAATGTGCTAAACTTGCTGACATGAGAATATCAGTACCACAATTTTGTTTAACACTTTTTTTTATATTAATGTCTTTTTAGGAGCTTTAGCAATAACCCTCTTTTTTTTCTCTCTTTTTTTTTTTACATCTGCTCATATTCAATTTTTAACCCTATAGATTTTTGTGAAGTGGAATAATTTTAAACAAGCCTATCAGCTATGTATACTGTATACTACTGATCAGCGCCATCATTAACCTAATATTGTGCAGGCCCCTCTTGTGTTGCCAAAACAGCTCTGACCCATTGAAGCATGATCATGGGACCTCTGGGGATGTCCTGTGGTTCCTGGCACTGAGAATTTGGCAGCAGATCTTTTGGGTCCTGTGAGGCCTTGAGTCTCTTGGGATGGCGTTTGTTCCTGCACATCCCACAGATGCTCAATCAGAATTGATGAATCAGATCTGATGAGTTTTGAGGCTGCCTCATCATTTGGGTCTCAGCGCTGAATGTATGGCAGGGGGCTTTGTCCTTTCAGAGGATGCTGCTGCCACAGGGGAGTGCCATGGAGGAGGTGGGCTGGGTCTACAGCAATGTTTAGATGGCAGACGTGTGTCAAAGTGGCACCCACGTAAATGCCAAGAGTTAAGGTTTCCCAGCAACAGAAAGAACAACGTTATTCACTTCACCTGTTGGTGGTTTAATCATGTGGCTGATCAGGTATGTAATTATATAATATCTGATTTTCCAGTCTTGTCGATCACATGTTCTTCTTGCTCTGAGGGCCCTAATTGGTGTGAAGCAGAGTAATCTTATGGTTATCTTCCTGAGCTTAACCCTGATTTGAGTAAGGGTCATTGCCATTGGCCATCTGTCTCACAAGCCCTCCTTGTGATTGGCCATATGGCGCCAGAGAGTGAGATTTATGAAGAGCATAATGTTTAAATTGAATGAAAATTTTCCCCTAGATGATTTTATCTGTTGCCACAGACACAACACCTTCTCACTATGGTACATCTGTGCTTGGATTTGCAAAGCTATACAATACAATGCAAGAGTACATTTGCAGATGAAGTAATATTTTTCTTTTTTGTGTGTGTAGCAACACAAAAAGAAGACAAAACTTTAAGTGTGACTGACATTTGAGAAAAAGCAAAGATAATTTTTATCTTTCAGGGGTCTCATGGGTCCCATTTGGCTTTGGCTACAAAACATGTGGGAGCCAGTAATTCCCATTTTCCAAGTTCTGGACGTGTTTAAACATAATATGCGTGAAAGCAGATATTCACTCTTTATTCTCTGTGTTTATGTGCATATGCTTTTTTGAAGTGCATAGATGTATGTTTAACTGGAATTCCTTATGACATGGATATGATGTGGTTTCCATTTTGCTGACAAGCAAATATGAAGGAGCACCATCAAGTTATAAACACAAGACTGAGATTAAAGAGAAACAGCTGTTCATCTTATATCGTTAGGACCAAAACTGATGTCATATGGATTTCCCCTTATGCTCTTTTGAACGCTTAACCTATAGTTCTATTTCCAACATTTGTCTAACGAGGTCATTGTCCTTGTCCTTCTTTCTTTCTCTAATCTGTTGTCATGCGGGCCTGAAATCAGTATAACGTTTAGGGTCAGTGCTTCGTGCTTCATGCTATCACATATGTCTAAATCTCTCTAGGAATGGGACGTGTGTTCACACTCAATGGCTGGGTCTCCTGGGTCAACCTTAAGCTGGCTCTTATGTAAGGCTTCATCTATGAGGATGATTAAACTTCAAGTTAAATTTCCATGTAGATCATGTTTTTGACCTTTTTGAGTACCTCAAGAACAAAAGAAAAAATACGGAAAAGGTCAGTTATGCTGCAATGTCTGATGATGAAAGATTTTTATTGCCGCACCAGAAGACCCAAGTTGATGTTTTCAGCTGAGTGTAGGATTTAACACCACAGACTGTGCGTGAGGGTGATTAGTTGTGACATAATCTACAGTTGTAACATCCCATGCCCAAAGGCAATAAAATCTCCAGAGCAAAAAAAAAAGAAAAACATCAATTTGATGGTAAATGAGGAGTCACTGGGATGCAGTAATCTGTTGCTAAAGTTGTGACTTCAAGGCTACTGTGCTTCCTCATCAGCAGTAATAGGCCAAATCCACAGGGATTTCCTGCCGATCACAGACTTGTGGTGGTATCTTAATAACTCCCTCGGAAGCTGGTAAAACTGCTTTTATTTTTTCCGGAATTCATCAGCCTGTTGTTTTTCACCGTGACACGCAGACATGCAAATAAAGGCACAGTGGCATAGATTCAAAGGGAGTCCAGACAGTGTGTTTCTGTGGCAGTAATGTGCTTAGAAAGGGTTAAAGATCCACTGGGGCTGCCTTACCCTGTTGTTAAATGTTGCTGTTGAACTCCATGAAACGTCTTGCTATGTAATCCGTGGCCTTAAAGATGAGTCTTTCCATGACAGCTCCTTCACATTAATAAAATAACAAAACTTTACATTCATAATGCAAAAAGAGAGACTAAAGGGAGTGAAAGTGGATTTCTCCAGCTCACCTGGCTCACTCATCCGTTTACTCTGCTAAATTGAAGATGCAAATTTCCTCTGTAATCACACGCTTATAAGAGCAATCACTTACCTCATTAAGTCAAAATGCTAATTCAAATTCCCGGCACTGCAAATGAACTGTTTAGAATTCACTATCCTCTTTTGTGACTCTCATTTGATGTTTGTCATTTTGCATTCAATTGCCAAAACTCTGTTACACTACAGAAAAATGCCAACATTACAGCTGGCCTTCATCTAAAATTACTCTACAGCTGTTTAGGGGTGCTACTGCTTCTGAGCATTAAATATAATCCGTGGGATTATTGTTCAGTTTTGCATGTGCCATTCAATTCACACTGAATATACTAAAGAACATTGGCATTCATTTTTTTTAATGCTCCAAAAATAAGAAACATTTTGAAACAAGAAAAACATGCTAACTTTTGTTTTGTCCAACTTTTTTGTTCAGAAACTGCAAAGCAGGCACGACGATCTGACCATCAGCTCCTTTACTGACTGTTCTTGAGCTTTTTATAATCTTATTTGGCAGATGACTTTTGCCCAATTGTCATGGAATAACAAATGTTTGAATATCCTACTTGTGAGCATTTTAAATCTTTAAAAATCTTCTTCAGCGTGAAGATGAGATGAGACCAAGATGTTATTGTTTTGTCTCAGAAATTGTTATAAAATGTACAGAGAATAAAAAAATTGTTTTCTTTTAACACATATTTTAACACATATTTTATTAACCAAATGAGGTTACTTGCTAACATTGTATTTATATTAAATAGCATTTTTCATAAGCTTGGTGGTAAGTTCATGGAAGAAGGAGCCCACACATAAGCAGAATGATTTTATATCGTGGGAAATCCTAAAGATGGGAGAGCTCAGAAAAATTACAGGACTGTAGTAATGTGAAAGGAAATCAGAGAGATTGAGGAAACCTCAGTATTACTCAGATTTTACCAACATTACAGTAAATCACAGGGGAATAAAATTCAACAATACTTCTGTTGGCTTTTCCCTCCTGGAGCAGCAACACACCTTTTATTCCGCTTTGATCCCCGTCTTCGTCAACCCTCCTAAAACCTCTGCTTTCTAGGTCTCTGATTACCTCAGAAGAAGCAGCCAAGACTCCAGCTTGGTTGCTACGGTAACAGAGATGGATTTGAATACCCTTGATGTGTGGTGAAGGTGTATCTGTATGTGTATTTATTTGCATGCATTTTACTGAGTGAGTGACAGGCAGAGGACCAGAGGACTGGCTGTGAGTGTGACAGCAGGCATGCACAGACACTTTCCCGGTGCAGTTCAGATTTTGCACAGCTCAGGGTCAAGTGGAGTTTCAGCATTCTTGTCCAACCAAACACACTCTTGTTCAACCAGAGATACATGGAATGATTCATGTGTCTCTGAGACGACGTCCTCACATTATAATCGGTCACGGGGGGATAGTGTTGTTTTCAAATACAAGCCCAGAGGATGCATCTTTGTGATAGTGCACATACTGCGGGAGCGAGAGTGTTTATCTCCTGTTGAATTACTCACCCTGAGGTTGTGACTGCAGAGGAAAACTTGATCTCGCCTAATAAATAATGATGGCCTTTGGCTTTGGTCTGTGTTGCTCTGTGACTGGAGGTGTGTTTGTGAAGTGTGGTGGCTTCTGATTTTCATTTGTTGCAAATTAGTTTAAAGTTTGATGTGATAAACAGTATTTCAGATAAACAGAGGTGAGTAAATATTGTTACTGTCACCACAGACTGTATACAAAACATGGACACAGCCACCATGGCCCAGCAGTTTGTGAAGTCCCGTTTTCAGGTCAGAATCTTGGTTTATTGAAACTGGATCTGAGGAGCCAGGGGTGGATTTGACCGAAACTAAGGGACACGCTTTTCTGATTGGAAGTTCATAAAATCTTATTATAGGTTCCTCGGTCTGTTAGCAGTGCGTCAGACGAGACAGAAAGCTTTAAGTCATTTTTACCTGTTTTGCTAGCAGCATCTAACAAGGAAGCATCTTCATACAACTCAAAATCATTGGAGAGCCATGAATTGTTTTTCTCCTCCAGAGTAGGCAGGACCTAAATGCTTACTCTACAAACAGTGACTTCTCACACTGTAAATAAATTTTCATTAAAAATTTACTCTGGTTATTATTTTAAGAGGGTAATGAAATGGTATAACACATGATGCCAGTTTAATATATATCTTCAAATGTTTCTGCTAAAACAATTAGTTTTATACTTGCACTGCAAGTGTGAAAAGCAAGGAGGATAGGGAGGTTGTGACACATCTGTTCAAGTGAGAGGAGCATAGGTATGATGTAACACTTGATTTAAATCAAGTACATTCACTCATAAAGGTACAAATCCTCTGGTGGACGTGGTGAGTAGTTTTCAGTAGTTTTGTCGTTAAAAGCCAACACATCAAAGGGAACTCTCCACCCCACCTACACTTGGCTTCCATTTTCATCTCTTTCTGGCTCGAGCCAGCTTTTTGGGGCTTTAGGTGATGAGTGTCCTTGGTGAAAAATGAGAAGACTAGAGCCAGTGTGTCCATGCTCTCTGCACTGAATAGAAATTCACAGCAGTGCACCGACAGACTTATGCTCAGTGGGCTTTTTGACACGCCCCCCCGGGTGTGTGTGTGTGCGCGCGTCTGTCTGTCTGTGTGTCTGTCTGTGAGAGTGAGAGTGAGTGTGGTGCCCAGTATCAGCTAATTAAAATTTGAAAAATGGAAAATCCCGATTTAATGCATCACTACGCCAAACGGGCGATTGGAGGTTTATCATGTATCCCAATACTCATAAATGATGAGGCACATGCGCAATCAGCTTTTCCCCTCGTCTAGCGCCAACTGAGCTCAATCTTAAAACCGCAAACAGCCGCAGACAGATCATCCGTTTGTTTGACGTTACACTGAGATACGCAGGAACCACTTTCTTTGCCCTGGAAAAGTGTTCAATAAGCGAGGACAGATGATGAATCAGAAGTTCATCTGCTCGTTTTCGCACCAGCAGCCGCTCTCATTTTGTCCAACAGGATTAGGATGGAAAGGTGAAAGTTGGATTTTTTAAATAAGTAGTTTTAACGTGTGCTAATCCGCACCACTGACATAAACAGGGGATGTGAGAGATACACAAGTTTGAAAGCAAAACTCAGGAAACGGTGCGCAGCTGCGAGGATGAATGCAGGTAAGAGAAATCATTCGTATCGACATCATTTCAAGAAAACTGTATATTTTCTTTACTGTAAATGTCTGAGGGAAGGCAGTTAGAGTTGTTCGACAGGAGTGGGGTTTGAAGTCTGGTTTTTAGATATTGTTTTCTTGGTTGTCTTCTAAGATGTTTGTACAGTTACCTTGTCCACACACAAAAAATCCACACAAAAAATGGTGCAAAGGGACCCCGTATCTAAAGGCGGAAAAACACATTTTTTTGTTTTGAAAGTTTGTCTTGTGCGTCGATTCGCGGTGCTGAAGTAACAGCTCCCCTCACTTGCTCAGTACACTGTGCTCTACGACTGTAAAAAGTAAAGAAAAATAAGAGAATGGATGTTATGATAGAGTTTTTTTTTTAAAATCAAAGTAGGAAATCCGTTTTCCCCTTTTGCGTCAGTGTGTGGTGGCTCAGTGCCTGGACAGGAGGAGGATTTGGGCTGCTGTTGCTGCTGCTGCTGCCTCAGTCCTTCCTCAGCACTCAGCGTGTTCTCAGACGAAGGGCTTTAGGTAAATTTAACACTCAACAAAAATCCTTATTTTGTCATGCAGCATTATGGCAGTCAGGCACAGAGGGCGTTTTATTTACCTTGTTGCAACACAGTTTCTTTAAAATTTTCAGGTTCATAGTGTAGTTCATAAATCAATAATAATGTAAAGATTTTAAGGATATTCCGTATTCACTGTAACATAAGAAATGAATATAACACACAAAGTCTCATTTAAATATAGAAAAGCGATTAATAACAAATCAACATGAGTGGCTGGAGGACAGAACAATATTTATAGTGATTGGAAAATGGAGTTAAAAGCTAAAAGTCAGTCTTTTCCCAGGTCACAAGCTGTCATAGCCAGGACACGCTGCACAAACATCCACAGCCTATATCATAACTGCCATTTTGTGTTTTGCTGTTTGTCACTGGATGTGCAGCAGCATGCCAACTTGCCACTTTGGTGAAAACTCAAAGCAAATTCTAAGTAGACTGGTGCCCCTGGGCAAGACGATCTATTTAGGTCACATTTTATGTAATAGGTACAAATGTGGTGCAAGATATGATTTCATGAAACACAACTTTTTAAAAAATTTATCATTAAATGTCCTTGAACTGCTTCTTTGCAGACAGCAGATTGTCAACAGTCCAGCCTCTCACCCAGCGTTACTTATAAACCTTGGGGGGGGGGGATGCAAAAATAGGAGTAAGCATTGAGGAAGCAGATGGTAGAAGCAGCATGTTCTCTTGCTGTAAAGCTTTGAACTCCACACCCTTACCATTCATATACATTCAGGGATTCTGCTGAGTGTACTGAAACAACAAGCGCAGACAAACAAATCCTGCTAAGCTCTCTCTTTTCCTTTATTCCTTGATTGTATCCCTCCTCACTGTGATTTCACATACTGCTGGCTTCCATACAGTCTGGATATTTCTCCTGTTCATTGAGGGGGGATTTGCACTAGCACAAAAGATTAAAGGTAAGACTGTAATCTTTACTTTGCTCCTTGGATAAATGGACTTCTTTATACATATACATATTCTACTTTCATTCAAGATTCATTTAATTTTTACATGAATATGCATATAACTGCATTTTAGATGCCAGCAGTCATTGTAAGGATAATTTTTGTATGCTTTGATGCCACGTGCAGATGCAAATGCAGGATCAAAAGCAGTCAAACCTTCTCAATGTGGAAACTGGGTACGAACCACTGATGGCGGCACCTTCAGTTCCCCAAACTACCCAAATATGTACCCTCCAAACAAGGAGTGCCTCTATGTGCTGGAAGGTAACTGACACAAGGCACACAAGCCTGCTCATTTCAGTCCTGTGAAAAAAAGTTCAGATTTTGATATTGATCTGGGTCAATTCTTTTGTTGGCTCAGATTATAATTAAAGGGAATCTGACACTACCTCCACCATAATGTCCCCTTATGTGGACGCAGGGTCTCAGGAGGTTAAAGACAAAAACATGTTGTTTTAATGTATTGTTCATTAGCTTTCTGACCATCAGTAATGATATACAAAGAACACGCAACACGGAGGAATATTTGAAAGGAGCAAACATGTCTTTAGCATTATGTATTCCTGACTCACCTCTTCGGCAGTAAAAGAGTGCCAATCATTCCACAGCCCTGCCTCGCCAGAGAATAGAACTGCTGTTTGACGAAGTCTTCCATATCGAGGCGTCGTTCGAATGTCGCTTCGACCACATCGAAGTGCGGGACGGTCCCTTCAGCTTCTCGCCACTCATCAATCGCTTCTGCGGCTCAGCCAGTCCAGGACTTATCCTGTCCAGTGGACGCTTCATGTGGATCCGCTTCTTCAGTGATGAAGAGCTGGAGGGGACTGGTTTCCAGGTCCAGTACAGTTTTACTGCAGGTGACTAAAATTCAGTTGAGTTCAATTCAGTTTTATTTATACAGTGTCAAATTACAACATCAGTCACCTCAAGGTGCTTTATATTGTAAGGTAAAGACCCTACAATAATACAAGACAGCGTGGTGGTTAAGTAATGTTCTTACTGCTCAAAAATCAAACATCTGTTCTCTGACCAGTGATTCTGTGACTCTCTGATATAACCCCCCCCCCCCGGCCCCAAAAGATCCTGAATTTCATCTACATGTGGGAGGACTTTTAAACCCCATCCCAGGTAGTGCAACCACATATAAAAAACTCATGTAGCTTCAGGTGTACATCGTTAGACTTAGACTAATATGTGAAATAAAGACTTGTCATTTTCCATCTAATCAGATGTCCTCCTTTTTGTTTCCGCATTATTTTTTTTTTTTTAACCTTCTGTCACTGTGTCTGGGTCAGACTGTCAGTTTGAGCTGTCTGGAGCTGACGGTGTGATCCGTTCGAGTCAGGTGGACGAAGAGTACAAAGTGAAGCCAGACCAGGCAGTGGACTGCATCTGGACTATACGCGCCCCAACAAAGAACAGGGTAGGACATTAAAATTACATTGTTAAATTTACATTTACACCAGTTATCTATTGTACACCAGCAGAATCATTTCTGCTTTTTCAATTTAGTGAGAACTTGATGTTCATAAAAGAGGAAAGGAAAGGAAAGGAAAGGAAAGGAAAGGGGAGAAATCGCTTCTCCACAAAATTCATTTAAGGAGTGGGGATATGATTCATTGGGAGCAAAATAACAAACAGTACAGTGGCGTGAAAGATGAGTCTGCAGCCTGCAGCTTATTTTACTTTCTGCTTTCACCCTTTACCCCCTCCATATCTGTTGTGATATATTTTCCCATATCCTTTCCATTATTTTAAAGACAAAACATGTGAAAAAATGTGCTTTTAAAAAAATATCAAGAAACCACCAATCTGCAGCTTGTGCATATAAATTATAAGCATATGCATCAACATCTAGAGGAACCATCCAGCTTGTCATGAACACTCACTTAAAAAGCTTGCATCTCTGATAGCATGCAGGTCCATATGGTATGCCACTTCCATAGTGCCTATGGAAGTGGCAACTTGCACATCTGGAAAGAGACCATCCAGATGGCGTCTTTTTCAAGGAAGGCCTTGCATATTTCAGCAAACAGCTAGAATCCTATATCAGACAACATGGGACAACATTCCTCTCCCAAAAGTCTAGCAACTGGTCTCCTCAGTTACCAGATATTTACTGACTGTTGTTAACACTTTCCCTGCCAGAGTATAACAGTTGAAGTTGGATCTATATACACATACACATCAAAACAAAGAGCTAAAAATTTGAACTTTTATACTATTGCATAATGTAAAAACACTGATTGCTGTAATATTTCATCAATGGCAGAGATATTGTTAAAAGAAGAGGAGATGCTACGCAATAGTAAACACGGCCTGTTCCAGCTTGCTGATGTTTTGCTCCCATAAAATTTACCATTTTTCTTAAAATAATGTATTTTCTCAATGTAAATATTTGATATGTTTTCTGTGTGCTATTACAAATAAAACATGGGTTTATGAGATTTACAAATCATTGCATTCTGATTTTATTTACAGTTTTACACAGCATGCCAACTTTTTTGGAATTGGGGTTGACATAGAATAGAATAGAATAGAATAGAATAGAATAGAATAGAATAGAATAGAATAGAACAGAATAGAATAGAAATCCTTTTATTGGTCCCACAATGGGGAAATTTCAAGGAAATTTCAAGGACATGGAAAAATTAGCACAATGAACAGTGTATCCTTCTCCGTTGCTTATTTCAGATTTACCTGCGATTCTTGGAATACCAGATGGAAAACTCAAATGAATGTAAGAAGAACTTTGTGGCTGTTTATGATGGCAGTAATGCCATTGAGGACCTAAAGGTAATTCATTGTGTAACGTCATATACGTTACTCTGTCCTTGCACAATGCACTAAGTTTGTTACGATTTACACAGCAATATGCTTTCAGGTCTGAGGTTCTTCTTCTTCTGCTACGGGATTTATCTCTCTTTCTTTGCTGTACATGCTCCTTTTTAATCCCATATTTAAATCAGAACTATGTAGCAACTGTCCTGCAGACTTTGGCCTCATTGAGTCTACACATCAACAGCTATAAAAGAAAATGGTGTGTGGTTTCTTGCAGGCCAAGTTTTGTAGTACAGTAGCTAATGACATTATGCTGGACACTGGTGTGGGAGTAGTAAGGATGTGGGCTGATGAGACAAGCCGTCTCAGCCGTTTCCGGATGCTGTTCACATCTTTCGCTGACCGTGAGTGTCTCTATTAGATTATTCTTACCCCCCCCCCATCTTTTTGTATTTATACATTTTTACTCGTGCTCCTTCTGCTTAGTTTCTTGAGCTTTGATGGGAAAGTGCATGTAAAGATATTGGTTAGGCTTAGTGGGGTTAGGGTTAAGGTTACAGATAGGTTGCACTTATTGTTGTTACTTTTAATCACTTAAACTTGTATTGTATTAAAATATGACAAAATGCCTAGCAACAGAGCATATCCATAGTTTGACAGGCATTTTATGGTTGGATCCATGCTTCCCTGGCTAGAGCTATATGCCTCAAATGGAGAAATTTCCTCTTTCTGCTAATAGCATTAGTTACTTTGTCAGGTTGTGCACATACTTCATACACACTTGTGTTTGTGTTTTAGCACCCTGTGAAGGTGGTGCATTCTTTTGCCACACTAACATGTGCATCAACACTTCTCTGGTGTGCAACGGCATACAAAACTGTGTCTTTCCTTGGGACGAAAGCAACTGCAAAGGTACCCCAGTTTTGGTGAAGTACTTTGGTAGAAATACTTCTTTTGGTCTGCTGTGCTATGTCACATTGTGTAGTTGTGTCATGCATTGTAAGATGATGGATGTCATGTCTGCCTTTGCTGTGTCACATTGAGTCTCCTTGAGGATCATTATGAAACACACACAGGCTGCAGCAGCTACATAACAGTTAATATCGATGTATTTCCACTTGGCAGGGAAAGCATAATCTCATCATTTTGATGCTTTTCCAACTAAAAGGCCTTCAAGGCTTTTTGGCTGATAAGTGGAACTTAAGCATCTCCAATGCTGGGATGGGTGTTTGTCTGTGCTTTAAAGGTTCGGAATTGTTCCCGGCATCCAGAGATACAGAATGTCTCGACAGGAGAGGAAAGGAATAAATGACTGATGCACTCTCAGTATCTCTAAAAGCCTCTCATATTTTAACTCTTTTGTCTTCACCTCTATCCTCCAGAGAAAAAGAACAAAAGTGTTTTTCATCACATCACAAAAACTCACGGGACAATAATCTGTGTGTCTACGGGGGTGGTGCTGTTACTCCTAATTGTCTCCATTCTGGTGCAAGTCAAACAGCCACGTAAGAAGGTATTTAAGAAAATTCACAGTCAAATTATTCAGCATCATCCCACAAAATTTGGTCAAAGAGGCATTTTTTTTTTATCATATTTTGAAGGTGTTGGTTCGTAAGAACAATTTGTTTCCCCGCGCTGACCTCCAGGAGGTGTTTGACCCTCCTCACTATGAACTTTTTAATCTCAGAGACAAGGTCAGTTTGATTACTTTGATACATTATTACTGGTTCATGGTTATATAATTTTAAAGCTACTGATTTCATAACATTGTCGTTCATAGGAGATTTCTTCAAGAGACCTTGGAGAGTTGTCAGAGGAGCTCCAGTCCCTACAAGCACTCAGGAGGTCCTCATCAGGATCACGCTGCATTCATGAGCACCACTGCGGCTCTCTGGCCTCTATCAACTCGATTAAAGGCAGTCTAGGTGCACAAGGCCTGGGAAGAGGATCCATGGAGCTTCCACCTTTCAGAGGAGACTTCCAAAGCTCCTTACCTCCCGTAAGGGATTTTAACAGCAGTCTCCGGAAGAAGAGCTGGCCTAGTATGAAATCAGGCCGAATACAGGGGCATCATGGGATGGGGGAGAGAGCTCTGGGTCGACAGGACAGAGTTATGGAAGAGGATGAAGAGGAGGAGGAGGATGGAAGGTATGACGTGTATGTGCGTAGAGCAGGAAGCCGAAGAGGCTATGAAATGGCTCAGCAAAGATCTCTGTCCATGGACTTTTGAAGAGAAAAAGTGAGATCTGAAATAGGGCAGGTAAACACTGCTGCAATTGTGGAGCAGACCTTTTCAGATTTACAGGAAAGAGGAGGAAGAAGGAAAATTAACTGTCTTTTGCCAGTTTTACACTTTCCTCCTTTTCACTAAGGTTGAAAAACATAGGAGCAACACTCCATGAACTTTTAAAAAGATCCTCAAGCACTGCCAAATCTGCTTGTACACTGAAACAGCAAACAGGGAGCTCTTATATCTTTGACAAAGGTGTAAAAGTGAAAGTAGAAGACAATGCTGTGTACTGTTGTTGTTTTTGATGTACTCTGTTAAATACATTTAACTGTAAGGCAAATCGATGCTGTTGAAGTATTTTTTGAATCAGTGTGTAGAAGAAGTGTGATTACATTTTGTGCTGTCAATGACAAAACTAATTTCTGCACCATGGCGTTAGAAAAAGCCAGCTCAGAGTTAGAATCAGTTTCAACTTTGCAGGAAGGATGTGTGCGTGTGTGTTGACGTGCTGTATTCCAATGGCTACGCTCATGTGTTGTGATCTTAAAACACAAGTACGTAAGTAGTTCTCTAAAGTTCCCACAGAACTACTTACATAACCTTGGAGCTGGCACGAACCTCATTTAGAAAGCCTTGCAGTTTAGTCAGCATACCTCTGCGGTCCATTTGTCATGCTGAAAAAAAATTCACCGGGCAGATAATTAATGGAGCAACTATGCACAGGCACAGACAAACACCTGACAGTGCATTTTCAGTGCTAGTGTGTGTGTGCGTGCTGTTAATGGCAGTTACATAATTCTCATCTGACAAGTGTGGTCTGATAAACTCAAGATTAAAATATTGCGGTGATAAAATGTTTTGATTCACTGGCTACTTTCTACACAAAGCCAACACAATAAAAACAACTGATAAACAGCGTAACTGTGTCAGTCTTGATAACATACTATGCTTCCATAAGTTGGATTTGTATGTAGGGAATATGCATTATCAGCTGTGGTCAACAGTCTTCTTTTTTTTATCTCACTATCAATGAATAGGCAAGACATTTGTAACACATCAGGTAACAAATGACTCCACAAATAGGTCAAAAGGTGCAGAAGATGCAGGATTATCTCTGTGAAATAACTCAACTCTTTGCTATGTGATACTAACTAAGCTTACAATCCAAGGTGTGTCATGGAGCTAACCAATTTAAGCTTTTTGTGTGATGTATAGTTACCACAGAAAGTACAAAGACCACATTTGTTTTTTGTTTTATTCCTTTTAATTTATTTATAAAAACATTTTAACTTTTTCACAGTTGGTCATCAGGTGGAGGCTTGTCCCTCTTAAATTAAAACTGTAATATACTGCAAACACCTGTGTTTTATGATATCCATCTGTCATCTGCAGGTAAGTGCCTGACCTTCAGAAAAAGAACAATGCACAATCAGAACTGAGCATCAAGTTTATTTTTAGATTACAGTACAGTAGGTCAGGTGATAACTTATATTAGAGCAGCAGGTTGGCATGCAGTCACTGAGAGTCCCCAGAGACCTATGCAAGCTTAAAGATGATCATGGGGTTTAGGGGACTTTTACATGAGACTGTGCTGATCTTGGACCTGCTGCACCTATGGTTATATGCATGTGTAAACACTCCTACATCAGCCATGCCTCATGTGTGACCTCAGTTGCTCAAACAATGCTCATTTTTCACAATATAAACTAACAGTTGTGGTTTAACAGAGCAGACGCTCTGTCCATTATTCCTCGGTGCTCTGTCATATTGAACTCTCTAATGTAGCTGGGAAATGCTTCTAAAAATGCACACTGTGAATGAGATCGAGGAAGAATGAAGTCCAACACATTTAGCATAATTTTTGTCTTGAACTACAGGCAGTGCTGGTCCAGAATAAAAAGCACCTTACTGATCAAAAATAAATAAATGTGATAAAACATAGGAAAATAGAAATCAAGCACACAAATAGGTCTGTAATTGTAAAGAACATCTTTATAAATCTTTGATAAAACTGCACAACAAAAGATGTGCTACTGCACTATGACTGTTTAATGCATGTCAACATCAGCAGGTGAAAATAAAAATACAACAGCTTGTTTAAAGTCTTTGAGTTTCCTTCATCATTTTTTTTCTGTCTTTTCATCTTCCATCCACAAAAAAAACAACCTTTCAGTCTAAAGTGGGGTTCTCAAGGCCAGAATGTTGCAGCACAACAACGCCCTTCCATGCGTTTATAGTCCAAGGCATTAAAGCGGGGTCTTCAGAGACTCATCGAAAAAGGGCACTTGGTAATGCGACACCAAGGGTGTGCGCTCCCCGAGAACGGCCTCCGTGAAGTTGGGCCGTCTCCAGGCGTAAACCATGCTGTTCAGGAAACCTTGTAGGGATACGCTGGCAGCCTGCAGTACAGAAAAGCAATATTTTAACCTGCAACTCTACCAACAGATGAAATCTTCACTTATTCATTGAAAATCAGTTATTCTTTTACTAAAACATACCTGTATCATATAAAAGCCAAATAAGCTGCGTTGTTCAACAGGTGTGTTCACCAGCAGGGTAGATAGCAGGATGAGGAAAAGAACTACAAGAGGAAGAAACATAGACATTATTAAGATATTAATCTTAAGTTGATAATTATATTAGTTTTCAACGTGCGTGCATTGGTGTACCTGGTGCCCAACAGATCAAGATGACCATCACCATATTCCTTGCTGTAGAAATTGCTCTCTTCATTCTCCTTCTTGAACGCCCATCTCCTTCCACTGGAAAAAGCCCCTCCTGCTTACGCCTTTCATGCCACTTACCGACCTTATAGTAAATAACCTGAACCAAAAAAATAAATAAATAAAAATGTTTGCTTGCACTTGTATTTAAATACAAAATGATCTAATTGCTGCAGTATTGAAAACAGGCTTCTTATATTGCAGTAATGTGATTGTTAATAACTCACAGAACAAGACATCACCACTGGTATCACCACAATAAAAAGAAAAGCTCTGATGAAAGCGTCATGCATTGCCTCCTGTGAACAAAAGAAAATTATGGTGTATCATAATCACGCATGTACAGTACATTGCATTGCTTATGTCATACAAAATGCTACAACGCTAAAGAGTCCTGTAAATTAAAGCGTGCTACTATTCTGTGAAATAAAACACACACACACACACACACTATACAACAAAGGTTTTCTGAGAAAGTCACAAGACAGTTGTACACTCACATCTAAGCAGGAATCCTTCCAGATGTGCAGGAACAAAATACAGCTGTGAAAAAGAAAAATCAAAAAGGTCAGAAACACAGAGGAACAGACCCATTTCACTGCTGTAACATCTTTGAAAGATGGAGGCCATTTCTCTGGGTTGTGCGCTCACCTAGTGCAGTATGTGCTATAATTACTGGAGACCCCATTCAGTGAGTTGTTGGTGGGTGGAATCAGTGAAGCAGCATTTATGAAAGGAGTGAGCACATACGCTAAGTAAAGTGCAAGTGGGACCAGCCTGTTACATTGGACAGAGAAGCTGAATTCAGTTGTGCACACAAGGTATTGCCACAACATTTATTCATTTATTTATTTAAAAAAGTGGTTTAAAAAAACATACTCACCACACAAAGACATATACAGGTATAACTACTGCTTTTCTTCTATACATGTTCTATAAAACAAGACAGATAAGGAGAAACGTGTCAGTGAATCTTTACAGTTTCTGGACAAATTATAATCTCCAAATGCAACCAGTCTGTCACGTCTCCTCACCTGTCCCTCCTCATCATCTGCTGTTCTTTCTCGCCATCCTTGGATCGCATCCTTTGACTTCCAGGCGTAAGCGACCACCAGCAGAAATGAAATGAAATAAAATGTCTGGAACAAAACACAAAGAACAATGCAAAATGTGACAGTTTGACCATTAATGCGAATTAACTGTGGATCAAGTACTAATAGTTACATTAAATGTCAGTTAAATACAATCTCTGTGAGTATCGATGCGCTCCAGTTCTTAAAGAACAGACGTGACCAACAGTACTGTGTAAGGACAAAGGTCAGACATTTTTCTTTATCTTTATGAGGACAATCTTTATGACTCAACGTGAGGACATTTTATTGTTTGGTTGTACATGTGCTGCTTCTAAAATAAAATGAAATATTTTTTTGTATTTTTTCTTTTTCTTTTTTTTTTCTTTTTTACAAAGATGCTTCTTTACATAAGAAGAATATGAAGCATGCAGCTGCTTATTTAAATGTAAATGTGGCAGACAGTGAAGCTTTAGACCTGCAGTCATAAATGAGATACTAGATTAGCTGATTTTTTGAAATATAGAGTAGTATAAAAAATATTATTTAAAACCATGCTCATTTAGTAGTTTAAGTTTTTTTTATCATAGAGATTGTTTATTACTTATACAACTTTAGTTTGTATTCTAATCAGGCTTTACTGGAGCTCAAAGATTTTCCATCTATATAAAGAAATCTTAAAGACCCTAAAAAAATAAATAAGGAAAACTTCATCTCAGGATCCAGGTAAGTTCATTCAGAATCATAACCAGTATTTTGTTTATTTATTCATTTTATCTTGAACTTTTAAAAGGTTAAATATTTCCCATATCTGTATTTTAAAAGAACTCCACAATCTGAGCTGGAGGAATTTGAATAACACAGTGTTTGGTCCTACATTCCTTTTTCTTTTCTTTTCTTTTGTTGCTTTTGTGTAAAATCTGTATCTATTCTCCTTAACACTTTCTAAAATCACTCTAAAATGTCATAATTCAAAAAACTTTATGCAGTCCAGTTCATACAGGCAATTTAACGCTCAAAACAACTACTACAGCAACCATACTGTTCCTCCTCTCAGTCTGACAGAGGAATGTGGAGATACTTGCATAACAGAGGGCATGACACAGCAAAACTGCTCACTATGTTGTTTTATAGAGGCAATACAAGGAACACATGGTTTTGATTTATTTCACTGTTAGAATGACGTGATGTGCCCCCTGTAACTCTCAAAATATCATTTTGTTGTGTCATTAGACAGGGTTCTGATCTTGTCAGTTATTTTAGCCAGAAGCACGAAAAGCAAAGGGAAACTGTCCGACCAGCTTAACTTTTATGATTAATTTAAGATTAAAAATCCGAAACACAATCCTGTTAATGATTTCTTGGCAGCGGTAAGAGCCTGCTCAAATAACGAAAGAAACTGTTCCTCACCAGTGACAGCGGCAGGCCGTACTGGCAGATGATTGGGCTGTTATTAGTTGGTACTTTGTTCATGACACTCATGGACATCAAGACCAGAGCAGCCAGGAGGTCTGCGAGAGTAAGCTGCACCAGGAGGTGTACCTGCAAAACAGTACACATGACGGGTTGTGCTGTGTTGCAAAACTACTCAGTTCTTTATGCACAGTTAATTTTGCTAACATCAACAAACTATCAAAGATATAATTAAATAATCCATTATTAATGCACACAGCTTGACTCACCTGTTCTTTTAGATGCCTCCATCTTACTATGGAAACCACCAGGACAGAGAAACTCCCAATCACACTGCAATTAATCCGAAATATGTGAACTATTACACAACAGACGCTATTTATTTTGCATGACATATCAAACTTTTACAAGAAATGAGCATAATAAATTTAGCTTATTGTGATTTTTGCACCAATACTGACACACCAACCAACACAGGTTAGTTTTAGTGGCTGAATGTTGTGCTTGATCAATTTCTGATTTCCTAGAGAAGTCCAGGGTGCCGGCTCAAATTTAGGTCTTAAAAACATGAATTAATTTTGTTATTTGCCCAGTCAATAACAATATGATTTTTAGTTCTAAAATATTTGTGTGTTCTTGTTTTTGTGACAGGTGGTCTAGATATACATTTGTTAAGCACTTTACTTATCAATAATTATTATTACTCAGGTATCACTCAGGTGGAGCTCTTTTTTTTAAACTATTTTAGTTAAATACAGGTAATCACTATTTTTCATTATGGATTACTCTTCAGAGGATTTCCTCCATTATTCCATTGTTTTCATTTGAAAGATTCTGAAAATAGTGAGAAACCTTGCCACAAGTACCCTAAATTCATCTTCATTCATAATTCATCCATCCAGATTTTATATTTCACTTTGTTTCTGTTTTACTTTTGTTTTGTTCTGACAAGAAACAAATGGAAACATGAGACTCTTCAGCAAAGAGTTAGTGCGTCTTTGTCAAGGAAGTGTTTAAATTACTGGTATCAACTGCACTAAGTAACCTAAAACTCAAACATATCAGACAATGACTGTGGATTATGTAAGATAACTGAGGGAGTTCAAAAAGAAAGTTTATCTTTGCGTGCTGCCCTGCTGGTCTCAGTTAAGAGAGAAACTGCTATAAAGGTAATAATGTACAAAATGCTGTGTGTTATGTTTGCAGAAATGATTTTATGAATGTTACCCAATTCATTTTAAGAATTTTATATAATTCATTTTATGACTATTACATAATTCATAATGATAATAGTATGAGGAAGCACATTACCTGGGAGTGAGTAACACGATGTACACCGTAGAGAGAATATCAATCTGAAAGCAGAATTCAAGCACATTTAAGAAATATCTGGCAAGCTACTAAAGGTTTTTATACAATAGCTCTTTTTCAAAATATTATTAATTAATGCCAAGGACAGCAGTGAATGTAGCGCCTACCTGATCTCCACTCAGCAAACCATTTAGCTCCATGCTGATAAGCAAAAAGTCACATTCGGCATGTGCACAGCTCCATGACCTGTCCCCATAACAGGCTAGTGAAAATGTAACATCTGTCAAAAAAGCACCTCTATATAAAGTGCACCTTGTCACACGTTTTGACTCCACCTTCTTGTCTGTGTGTGTGTGTGTGAGTGTATGTGTGTTTACCCAGGTTAGCACTGTGACAATACTTGGTAATCCCCAGGTAGAGTGGAGTTAGTTCCTGCTGCCTTCCAAGACAATAATCCATTTAGGAGAACTAGTAAGACAGGGAAACAGGGGTTTTTTTTCTTTCTGTACTCTTTGGAGTTTTGCTCCTGGTTATTCCAAACTAAGAAAATAATAGATTACATAATCTGACAAATGTTTTTAGCATACCTAACATTCTCCAGTTAAGGTGTGATGTCTTAGTCTAAAATGAAAGCATAGAACAAATATTTTAAAGGCAGTCATGAAACCCTAAATCAGATTCTTTGTCACTCATTCCACAGCTGAAAACTCATGCACAATAAAAAAAAAAAATAAATAAATACAAAGGTTTGCATGAACACTGTTGGCACAGTTCCCATAAATGTTCTCCATCTCTTCAAGCTATTTAGTTGGGTTTTTTTTTTTCACTCAGATTTTAGGTTACTGATTTTCTGTAGGATGCAGTCCTGACTTACCACCAGTGTGTCTTGTTTGCATTAACTTACTGGTAGCCATAGCTCATATGTACTACTTTCTGTCCTTTTTAAGTATCACATGGTCTAGTAACACTCAATGTGTTTAAACAATGGCTTTTAATTCAGTCAGCAAACCTCAAAGTAGCTGTACGAACTATTTTTTAAAATTAATTTTAATGGCTTAATTTAATTTGAGTTCTAGGAGAACAGGAAATTCAACAAATTTTTAATCTCTGAAAAGTCCTGTTTTTCAGTAAAAACATTCAGCTTTTACTGACTTATTCATTTTTTAAGTGTTTGGTTTGTTTACAACTTGTACCATACAAGGTTATCCACTAGATTTTAAATTCATTTTTTGTCACCTTGTTAAAATAATGGCTTACGTCACTTTTTCAGGTTTTTCTGAAAAGACAAAAGACTGAACAAAACATAGATGATTTAGCCAAAAATAAAACTTTAGTTAAAAAATGACTTGGGCCATTATTTTAACAAGGTGACATAAGCTGAGAGGGAAAATGGGGTGCCCTGAACCTTTTTGTTTGTTTGTTTTCTTACATTCGTGTATTCAGCAGCTATAGATGAACACACATAGACACGCACAGTGGAGTGCAGCTGACTTTTTATGTTGATTTCTAGCATAAGATTACAGTAATTGAAAATATGTGTTACAGGGACACCTAGTGGTAAGAATGGCACTTTGCATTTTGTTCATATGAGGAAAACAAATCTTATATCTTATCTTTTGTAATAATTATTACACTTTCTTGAGTGTTAAATACTTTCTCTCATAGCCAGTGTAACAGCGCTCGGTATAGCGTGTGACCCGACCACAAACGAGTGCATCATTTATATAAAAAAGAAGCAGTGTGTGTTGTTTTCAGAGAGTGCGTTGATAAAGTTGATTCAAACTTATGACGTCGCGTGTTCCACGTTGGCCCGGACGTGGCAGTAGCCAGCGCTCCTGTGGGGAAATCACGGTGTAAAAGCGGATCACTCAATAATACATCACACTCTAGTTGTGTGCTTCTGCTGTGGCTATTAGTTCTTCTGCTTCCACGGAGTTAAACGTCCTCGGACAGTCATGGGGCTCACCATCTCGTCCATCTTCGGCCGGCTTTTTGGCAAAAAGCAGATGAGGATTTTGATGGGTGAGTGCTAACGTTAGATAGCAGCGTTTCCTAAGCTACTGATGAGCTTTCGTGGGAGAGCGATGCTCAAACTTCTAAATTTTTGGGGGAAGGGAGGTAAAACAGAAACAAGAGCCGGTTAAATTTTTGTTGTTAGAAGAAAAAACAAGCAAACAACCTTTTTAACCGTGAGTTTTCTTTTATCGTCAGTAGTTAAAAAAGGTTTGGCAGTGAAGTCTGCTAACCGCATCAATTTGAAAGGAATTACATTAAAACACATTTTTATCTTACTGTGGTTTTCATTGACGCTAACTTTAACTGCCATTGGCAAGAAGGCCTTTGAAAGAATAACTAAAGCAACTAAAGCGAATAACGTACCAGTAAAGTTACAGTAAGTAAAGCGATAACTAAAGTTGTCAATAATAACTATAAATACTAACAATGTGTTTG
>JAMQGT020011529.1:0-58708 GCA_024447675.2 Pterophyllum scalare | reverse complement strand
AAGTCAGTTTTTCAGTTCAATTCAGTTGTATTTGTATAGCACCAAATCACAACAGTTGCCTCAAGGTACTTAATATTGTAAGGTAAAGGCCATACAGTAATTGCAATCATAATGACCACTTTATTAAAAGCACTTGGCAACAGTGGGAAGGAAAAGCTCCCTTTTAACAGGAAGGCTCAGGGAGGGACAGCCATCTACTGTGACCGGTTGGGGGTGAGAGGAGGGAGGGTTTTTATTTGCAGTGTTGAACAGCTAACACCTACGGGAGTTTTTACTACAATCTATTCCTGACCCCCCCCCCCTTTTACGAGAATGTGTGAGGGGCTCACAATCTCCATTCTATCACCAAACCCATCCAACCTTGTCTTCATCCACTTTGCTTTGTGCGCTGGTGCCCCGGTGTTGTCATGCTGAAACAGAAAAGAACCTTCCCCAAACTGTTGCCACAAAGCTGGATAGAATTGCCTAAAATGTTTTGTTAAGCTGAAGCATTAAGATTTTCCTTCACTTTGACCAAGGGGACGAGAACAACCCCAGAAAAACAACCCTCATAGCATTGCTGAATTCAGCTCATTGTGGTGTATCTGAAAGATTATGTGGAGACAGAATCAGACAATATGGAGCCTTCCATTCATTAACGTCATCTTAACACAGAGAAGAGCAGAATCTTCAAATTTTCCATCACACAGAGGCGTGGCACAATATTTTTTGCTCCGAGTCCCTGCAGCCTTGCTTCTTTCTGATTTGGAAAGGTTTCTCCACCGCATTTGTTTATTCATCTTACCTGTCAAACAAAGAAGGTGATCGGGCCTGCCCCTCTGTCTGAACCAACCTGGGAAAGCATAGGTTGGTTCAGGGGCAACCTGCGAGATAAAGAGAGAGATGAATAAAAAACACAGCACAGTTTGCAGTCATAACCAGTTCAACCTCTGACCCTGGGTCTTAGGTTACGTTTCCCCGACACAAAAAGCAGTGGCCACTGATGTGGAAAATACTGTCATTCATCCATTTTTTTCCTGAAGTTTCTAAGAAGTAGGTGTGAAATAAGCTCAGAATATGACTCATTTACTGATGCAGCTTTTGATTACTGGCAGACTTGAGTGAGTCAACCCTGTGAGAGCTGACAGAGCTGGTGACATCACGAGCTGACCAGTCATTTCTAGCCTTACTGTATTTTGCTTTGCGCTCTTGTATAAGTGTGGCAGCCTCATCGGGAATGGATGACAGTTTGCTGTTAATAATTCAGCAGCAAATAAAAGCCATATTGCAGCAAATTACCTCACTGCAGCTTCTGGCTTTGTTGCTGGGATCGTGATAATGAAGTCATGGATTAGATCAGATGGAGATACGGTAAAGAAAAAAAGCATTACATCATCAGTTAGAGGGCTTGTGGCTCATAGTTTACACATTTTCCATATAAATTTATTGGAATAGCTTTTAGCTCTTTGCATCTGACTTGTTTAACATTGTTTGGAAAGTACATTTTGAACTCAAACTGTGAGAGCATGATTCACATAAAGTTGTAAATACTGCAGAGGAGAGACTTTATATATGTTTTTCAAGTAGAGTCTAATTTAAACTGTTTCATAGCCCTCATTCTGAATCCACTCCCTGTGTGAATTAAACACAGGCTGTTTTATTGCCGAACCACAGTGGCAACCATGATAAATAAAAGAAACCACTGCAGTCAATTGCCAGTGGAGCAACCATCAGAAGAAAATGAAGAAATCATTTCTCGAGACCTCTGGTCAGATGACAGAATAGAGTTGTCAGGAGCTAATACAAAAGCTAAATTAAATATATAAATCTCTCATCTCTGCTATTTGTGATTGTCTGAGATGCCTCGGGCTGGGGAGGTCGATGATGGCTTGAACTTCTGCTGCAATTGTTGTCACCAAGAGCTGTCTTTTTTTTTTTTTTTAAACTGTTGTCATGTTTGTGAATGCATCGTGTTGTGTAGTTAACCTCTCTCTAGTCAGCAAAGCTCCCTGTATGCGGCATCGTCTCTGTTTTCTCTTTAAGAAGCAGTCAGATAAGAATATTGTCAAAGACCCAAAGTAACAACATGCATTATTCTCTCTCCTGCTTATCTATCCTTGTAGCTACAGTACAGACACGTGTGGGTGGTTATTTCTATTTGATGGAGCCAATTTGAATGAATGGCTGCTGTTTGTGCCTTTAAATTTATGCAGTTTCTCCAAACAATATTTTTTTCTGGGCCAGAATGACTTTGAGCAATTTACGCTGAAAGCCAAGAGTTTCTTTTAAATATGTTTTACTGCAGATGATGAACAAGGAAGCCTCGACAATAACGCTGCCCGTACTACTGCTGAATGTTTACTGATTACCTGCTTCTTTACTGTAGTATTTGAACAGTCAGAGAACACCCGAACAGTGCGAGGCACAGCACTGTGTTGCGCTTTAATGTCTGGATTTTACTGCCTGTTTTGATATACACAGCACATACACACAACCACATAAATGACAAATCATACTAATTTATTTTATATAACATTCTTTGTTTACCTTCTCATTTTGCATTTGTTGAAGATACTTTTACTTCAGTTTAGTTAACTTTTTTTTTAATATTCAACACTGTCTTTGTCTTGTGTTGGCTGATCTGAGGTCTGAGCATCCTGAGATAAACTGGAATATTCCAAGTGTTGCCACATCATGGGGTATCTGACTGAAATCACTTTCTTTAAATATGTTGTTTAATCTCTTGATTATGGATTTTATTGAGGGTTAGTTCAAATTCACACCATAGATGCTTGCTGAACTTACCTCATGTTCCTCATGCCTAACCAGCTCAGTCCCACACACTCTGATACTACATCTATTTAGATATAGAAAATATAACTCACAATCATCCGGTATATGTACTCAATCAACCTGTGAATCTTGTGAACCATTAGAACCTCCGATTATTGTCAGTCAAGTAAAAACACTATGAATGCACCATTCAAACTTTCATTCTCCGAGGCAAACCTTTCCATGTTGTGTACAAAGATACAGTTTTGTTTGTGCGTGAAGCGAGATAAAAGCTGTGCTGAAGATTTGCAGCTTGTGTGTTCAAGCATGTTTGAGGAGTTGTGCTTGTTTAACTCAGAGAAAGCAGGATGCCTGTCACAGTGTTAAGTGAGAGCTTTTATTCAAAAATGATTTCTTGTAAGCGAGAAGGTGGGATGGTTAGAAAAACTGTGTCTCCAGGAATATTACAGAGCCTCTTTAAACTCACTTCACATGAATACAAATATAGAAGCAAGAAAAGTTGTCTTCAATTTGAGTAAAGCTACTTCTACTTTCTTATCTGTTGGCTATAGATGGATATCAGCAGTAAGCTATTATATTCCAGCTATTCAGTAGCAGTTCAGCTAAATTCCTGCTTGGGGCAGACAGCCATGGGCTGCAGTCACCATCTGTGTGCCAGCCCAAAAGGTATGACTTTCTTTTCAGCCTTTCCAAACATGAGACGCAGTGCAGGGGGTTGTAGAGAAACTGAGCAGACAGAAAGTCCAGTTTCTAATGCATCTTCCTCTTAGAGCCACCTGCCAGCAAGGTTAATAAGAAAGGCCTTTATATTTTATTCAATAGTCAGGTGTATTGTTACGAACTTTAAAAAGGAAAAAAAGAGCCACTGAGAAGAGTTGTGCTATTTGATACAGAGTGAAGCCAGTGTTATACAGACAAAATCTGGCCTCCAGTGCATTGACTCCTGACCTCAGACACAGATTAGAGCGCACCCTTTGAGTATTGTGTTTATAAAGATCATAGATGGTGCTGCTGCTGCTCATGCAGCACATGAATTTGTGTTTCACTTTGACAAAAAAACAAAGACATCCTTTAAAACCCTCGCAAAACGTGCTTTTCCTCTGTGTACAGTGGGGGGAAATAGTTATTTGATCACTTTAAGTTATATAATGTATTGTAATATTCATTTTCTGACATCTATCTAAAAAGATTATGTAGGCAGAAGATGATTTTTTTTTCCACCAAAATTTCTGTGTCATGACCGAAGGGGATACTGAGCATGACAGTGACATACCTTGAAAACAACAGAGCTTTATAATATCTGCCTTCTGTGTGCACTGAATATAAAGACCCTCTCTGCCTATCAAACACACATTGAAGGAAGGTCATCCAAGGACTGCAAGCCATCTGATGCTGTGATGTCATTTTTCTAGTCTCCAGTTGAGGTGAAGTGTCTCCCTTTCATCCCTAATATATTTACACACACTCACCAGAAGCGCGAAGTCTGTACGGTTGTAGGAGCACATACTGTGATTAAAAGAATAAATCCACATATTAAGCAGGCAATAAGGGGAGTATTTACAGAACAGAGAGGTTCTGTAATCTTTGCTGCTGCAGATGTTTCTGCTGTCCACTCTCATATTCTGAATTGTACATGAGGATTTAAGAAATTTCTGTTTCCAATTAGGAACTTTTTTTTTTTATTTTAGTAAGTTAACCGCTTGTTTTCAAAACTTCCAAACAGGCAAGCTGGGGAGCAAAACTACTGTGAATTATGCAAAGCTATTTTATCAGCGTCCCATAATACAAATATTGAAGTGAGCTGCAAAAGAGCATGTGTCCAGATAATAAAAGCAATAAAAGTCCACAGTTTAATTCCAACCTATGAAACCAGTTGTTGGTCCCTTTTATAAAGAAAAAAAACCTTCTTATAATGAGAGCATAATTTGTGCTGTCCTGATTCACCTCTGGTTAAGACAGAGGGAAACAAACGCATACCTGCATTCAGTGGGTTTCTCGTGAGGAATTCAATTTGCCTCTAATCAAGCTAGGTGCATAGCAGGGTATTCAGGGTTAAAAAAGAAGAAAGAGGTCTTGTCTATGTGAACGCACGTATGACAGCTCTAGCCCCCAGCCTGGAGGGACAGGTCTGTTTCTGCAGGTCTAAATTGGCTGTCAAACCTGCCACTGGATGACCCTTCTCACAAGCAGCAGTCTCCATATTTCTTCTGTAATATGAACTGGGGGAGAGAGGGGGAGAGGAAAAAAATGCAATTACTGTTCCTTTCTTTGTGTGTCATCTCTGTCATGTATGAAGCCAAAAACAGAGCAGCTCTTGTTTATAATGACTCCCCCCAAAAACTCATTTCCACTCCCACAACAGGCTCGGGTGTGCGGGATCCCATTACCTGAACCGCATAAGATTGTCAAAACACTCCGCATTACATGCTATTACTCCTCATTCTTCCTGTGTTTTAATAAAAGCTTCTCGGTACATTGAGTCTCCCGAGAGCCTGAATTACATTACATCTTCTTGCCCATAGGTAAGAAGGCTTTATTTCTGTTTTTCCTCTGATATGGTGGTACAGTATTGTCTTTGGTTCATCTTAAAAAGAGACCAACAAAGCCAAATGATATTCGCCACCTGACATCCTCATTAAAATGATTCATGGTAATTTGGAGGAGTGATGGAAACAGGCCATCACAGGTAAATCATGTTGCTTTAGAGTACAGTACAGCATTAACACAATATGAGCTATTACAGAACAGTTGTCCTGTGCACAGCTATCATATCTACATCTCTAACATTAGTATAGAACAGGTTTATGTTATTGTTTTTATTTAGGATTGCATCAGATGGCCACTGGACTTGCCATTGCCATGTCCATCCATCCATCTTCTTCCACTGGATAGTCTCCGCTGCAGCCTTGAATTGGATGAGCAGAAGAAAACAGATGGATGGATTAAAAAAAAAAATTCAATGACAGCCAGTGCCAGTAAGGTTTATTTTATTGCCCTGTAATTTTTTTCCCCCTTTGTGCTAAGGAAACAAACAGATGATAAGCTGTTTTTATAAAGTCCATCGGCTCTTTCTCACACTATCTGAGGACTTTCAGCCACTGCAAAACTGATGTAATACAACAGATTACAATCAGCCACTGACACTGGTAAATATCTGATTTGTAGATAAGACGATATCAGTCAACACAACCCATACTGACCTATATCACCGTTCCTGTATCAGACTATGTATTGGTGCATCCTCAGTACAGAAGGCAATAAAACTATAGATATATCAACCCATCAACCCACCTTCATCTTTAAAGGATATTTCTAAACCTAAAAACAACAAAAAGCAAGCACTTAGAGAAAAATATGGCTTTTAAACAATTGCACTGCTTTCTTGAAAATCAGCAAACAAAGAAAAAACATTCTAACTTACAGATGTCAAAAACTAATTACATTTTAGATATGACGTGTCTTTTGTGTGAAAAGTGTCCTCTTAGCGAAATAAAAATCCAAGAAAGGCAACCACCAAATCTTCTGGTAACCCCACTCAGAAATCCATCAGCACAGTGCTGCATGTTCCGTTTAACTTTGCCATAACACAGAGTTCAAATTCCATCTGCTGTCTCCTTCTGGGAGTTCAGGGCTTTTTTCATGCTTTGTTTTCATAAGCTGAAGTATTTGTGTTAGCCCTGCAACAGACTGGTGATCCGTCCGTGGTGGACCCTGCCTCTCGTTGTACGGCAGCTGGGATAGGCTCAAGCCCCGCCACGACCTTGAATTGGATAAGCGTAAGAAAATGGATGGATGGATTTTAATGGAAATATTCCATAAACAATTTTCATTTCTTACTAAACCTGCACAGCAACGGAATGTTTTCCAAAAGCTTGAATTTGAAATTGATTGACAGCCACCCACAGTGACATGTTACTGTCTCCATCTCTCGCCCAGACAGATTTCCTCATTAAATGCACTGTTCTGGCACTGTGGAGGTGATCGATGGCACCACTTTCTCATCCCTGTGTGCGATTCACCTGATTCATCACCCCCACCCCCCAAAATCTCACAAATTCACAAGGTGCTCTACTTCAGTGTGTGGATAACAGACATAGGTCTGAGTGTGGCAGTCAGGTGTGGGGAAAAGCCACAAAACAAGCGCAGGAGAGTGACTGCCTGCTCTGACCACCATTTCCACCAGCTGATAGATATCGCAGGCAATGCCCTGCCTTTATAAATGAAAGAACTGTCTTTTTTTTTCTGCTGCTTTTTCCCCTTTCGCAACATAAGAAGTGGGTGATTCACCAACTCCAGGGAGGCAGGAAAGGCCCCGATGACTTGTATGGACATCTCGCCGCCTCATTATCCATGATCTATCATCGACATCCAGCTGACCTGCTTTCCTACAGCTGCAACATAGAGCAACGCCTGATGAGTGACCACGAGATGATTCATAATTAAAAAGCAGTTTCTCCCCCCTCTCCTCAGTTGCCACCATGGCAGCTATATCAGTGAGTTATCAGTGTGAGACAAGCTGAAGTATAAATGAAATGCAGACAGAGACAGAAGCTGTCAGTCACCCTGTTCAGAGCGAACGTATCCATCTGTGTCTCCTGGAGGCACCAGGGACATGCAGCAGCCCATCACCAGTCAGGAATAGTTCCCACCTCCTCCCTTCTACTGTCTGATTATTATGTTCTTCATGAATAACTCTGGTTTTCAGTGTACCACTGTGCTGCATACTCCTGTCTTAGAAAAAGGGGGGGGGGACTGCCATTAATAAGGACAAAGGAATGCAGGGCACACACAGATAATGTTTTTCTGTGCTGGATAACAACTATCTGTTTGCTGTTTTTCATAACCAGCACAAAAACAGAAACGTGTCATGTGTGCTAGGTTTGTGGACCCCCTCCCCACCCTTCTTCAAGGAACAGACACTGTGTTGGATTTCCATACCTTGTTTTAGTATAATGAAATGCAGATCCTCTTGTCTTCCAAAAAAAGGTGGCTTTCAAGCATTCAGTTGCAGGATTACCACGTACGGCATCATGTTGGTGCACAGCCGAGTTGTCACAGCTGAGACAGCCGAACAACATTTGACACAAATTATAACTAACGGTATATTTAACGGTATATTCAAGCGGCAAATTTGTAGCTTTTCTTTGACAGTTTCACATTATTTTTTCAATCTAGCAGCCTACATCAGGGGTGGGCAATTAAATTTCCCAAAGGGCCGCATGAGAAACCGAGGCCGTCGTGGTGGACTGCACCAATAAGCTTATAAAAGATAAAATTAATACTAGAGCAGAATCAAGTTCAGCTTATTGGTGCGGCCCTCCGCAACAGATCCAGTTTCTCATGCGGCCCCTTGGGAAAATTAACCCCTTCTCTCACTTTCTTTCTTTCCTGCTTTTATTCTTGGGTGGTGAGCGGCTGAATTGCCCTTTTAAAAATCAGCACAAATGCCAACGCCAGTCCATCCATGACCAAGTGGGTGTCCAGTCGTCATTTAATGAGGATTTCCTTGCATAAGGAAACTTTAACAGGCTGCAACTTTGCACATCAAAGTTTCCTCTATGGCCATTTAAGAGGATTTGGTAAGTATTAAATTCTTTTTCCTTATTAAATGTCACTAAGGTAAGACTACACAAGTCGTGCTTGGAGGGTTTCCACTGCGTTTGAGTCAGATGTGTGTCAGGCCTCCTCCTGGTAAATGTGTATATATAGACTCTTAACTCATTGCCATTAAAATTCATATTAAGTCCTGACTTCACTTTCATGAGACAAATGGACCAGTTTTTTTCTGTATCACACCATTTTAAAATGTCAGATTAATTATCCAAATAGGGTCTATTGCAAGCTTTCACCTTTGTCACACGCTACTTGTTAGCGAAGAGAAAGCCCAAAAGGATGTTCTTCCACTGGTCTTTCTGCTGCTAATTGGCCCCCTGAAACTGCTGCTGGTATGGTAATTGTGCCATTGTATCTGAATATGAACCACACTACTTTAAGCTTTTGGAATTAAAATTCATACAGGGTTCAGGGGTTAGTGGTGTGCTGTGTGTTCATTTAATTGTGGATACATGCAGTATGGCCTGTTAGGGAGAGGTGAGGTGAATCGGCAGAGGGTATTCTGTCTGAAGTCCACTTCAGCAAGAAAAAGAAAAATCACTGGCTTGATGAGAAAATGCTGCTTTTTTTTTACAGACATATTTTCCGACTGTCTAAATATTTTCCCAAAAAAGCAACCTCTTTTGAATATGCAAACACTGGCTGTAGGCAAAGCAATATCGCTTACTTTCTGCTGACAAAGTATTAAGGAAAAGACTGGAGCAGTGGGTGTAACAGGAAAAAAAGTGTCTGTAACAGTCATTTTGATAACTATGAAGGTTTGGATGCTTTGTCTCATGAGTGCAGGTTTCAGACGAATAAAATGCCCGTGCAGAGTGATATATGATTCATACTGTGTTTGCCCTGATACAACGAGACATGAATCAGCAGGCTTGTTCATAAAAGCCAACAAAACCCCAAGATGCATGAAATGTCATGAACATTGTACACCAGGGTCTTAAACATAGGCCATCTTCACAAACATCCATCCACTTGGCGCTGACACTGGGAAAGAGGTGCACTCTTCACCAACCAGTGCAATGACATACAGTTAATAAACTAACAACTGGAAATTTGGTGCAGAGAGAAGCCTTCTGTTTTTCTTTTCTTTTCTTTTCTTTTCTTTTCTTTTCTTTTCTTTTCTTTTCTTTTCTTTTCTTTTCTTTTCTTTTCTTAAGCACCTAACATATTTTAAACACAAAATCTAGCGCTTGGGTCCCATTGATCTAATCTCAGTTTATGCTTTCCAACTTTCAAGTTGCTGTCTCTACTTTTTAGAGACACTACTGCAGTATCGGCCACTGGAGTCAACTTGAGAAGAATTCTCACAGTTTTTGGGTCGTTTGAATATCATGCACATCCTGTTTGCTGTTTGCCTATCAAGTTGCTGTTTATTTGGCATCCCACTTGCTGGAAAACAAAGCCAGGCATTGTAAAAATTCTACTTCCTCTACTCACCTCCTCTTCTGTTCCAAAGCAGATTTTGGAGAGTGTTATTCACAGGCCTGTGACGCAACAATTAGGAAACATTTTGTTTTGATTAAGGACAAAGTTTTCAGTTAAACTGTTGCTGGCCTCTATAGCGCGGGCAGTGTGCATTCACTGGAAAATGAACCTTGTGTGCTTGTGTTCTTTTAACACCGGTACCCGCGCGAGATCAGACCGTGTGCACAAGTCTGCATTCCCTGCCAGAGCGTTCATCAAAACACTGTAGACATTTGTTTCTCTCTCTCTCAGTGATTCTGCTGCGTACAGTATTTACTGTAATGGACATATTAACTTAGCATGATGTATTAGCTAAATCATCTCACACAACAGACACCAAACATCAGTTGCAATTTTCTTGGCTAAGTTTCTACACCAGGTTACAGGATCATCTTTCTCTTTCACCTAAACAAATCTCAGAATAAGGTCGTCCATGTGGTTAGTTACAAATAAAAATCCAGCTGAAAATGAATTGCAGTCGGTCTGACAGTACTGTGACACTAGCTGCAACTGCTGCTTGTCTCAGCACTTATTACAAACATTTTAAAGAAGTGCTACAACCAATTTGTCCTGAATTAATAATTAAAGAGTTGTTTTAATAAAAATAGCAAGTGTTAGACTAAGGCAGACACATTTTTACACCCCAGTAAAGCAGCCGCTTTCCTAAAGCAGTCAAACACTTTATTGAAGCTGCAGGCCAGTCTTTCTTGGGCTGCTTGTTGTGCCCATTTATGGCCAACTACCGTTTTACATACCGTCTAATGCATTTAGCCACGTGCGTAAGCTGTGACCAGAGAGTACAAAATGTAAACACAGAGAAATGTCAGACATGATCCTTCATTATTAGGGATTTGCTAGGGACTTGAATATGTCAGCGTTGTTGTGTGGGTGTTCATTGGTAATTTGGTAGTCTGGAATCCGGCAAGTACCAATTTATTGGTGGTCATGTCAGGACACAACATTTGCCTTTTTTGCTTGCAGAACCATTACAGCACCACTCAGGCAACAAAGGCACACTACTTTGGACTGACAACCGAGAACTGCCAAAATTCTTTTAGGTTTCTTTAGTTTGAGACGGCCTAAAATCAGACATTGTATACCCGGCTTTAGAAAAGTGGACCTCATATGTGTAGGTTTGATGTTAGTAAGATTAGCTGGCTGGAAATCACATGTTATTCAGTGAAATTATAAATATAGTTTGTATCATCTGCATCACAATGTGAGGTAATCTGTGACCCACTATTCACCTGAAAATGCAACCAAACAATTATGCTGGTTATTAAATTAATTTCAAAGAAATCAAAGAAATTAAAATCAGCTATTTCAGAATAAATCCAAACAACTGCTGCAGTCTGAACATTAAAGGAATGAAACAAAAAGATTTGAGTTTTGGTGCCGTAAAGTTTTGAAATGCGTTTTTAAATTTCAGTGAAATAACATTTGATTACGGCTTCACAGCACAACATGCCAACATCAATCATAAATAGCAGTGTGAACAACAAACACACAGAGTGCCTACAGTAATTGCAGCTGAGAGCAGTGGAAACCAAACACAGAAAGAGGCTGTGTGATTTTAAAGCAATTGTTCTGTGATTGAAGTACTCTGCTCCCCAGCCCCGGGCTCTCAAATAAAGCCTGATCCCTCTTCCCCTATATCCTCCAAAATGTTTTAATGAGACCAAATCCTTTTAACTTCATGCCCCAACCGACAGAGTTATGGATATTACTGTGTTTGGCTGTGTGTGTGTGTGTGTGGGTGCGTGCATGTGTGTGTGTGTGTGTTTGTATAAGAGAGTTCTGAGCAGTTTCCCCTTCTGCTGGAGTGAAAAGGGAAGAGCAGCAGTTTCCTCTGGAGGAGGAAAATCACATCAAAGACATCAAAAGATCCAAAAAGGTGTGGCATCAATTTCAGACCAAATGAGTATTAACTCCCACGACCAAACCACAGTCCGTGACCACCGCCTAGCATAACCCAAACATACTGTTTTGGAGAATATTAATCCCAAACTGTGTCTGAAATTAAATGTTACCAGCATATTGCACCTGACGGACTTTAAGATTTCCTGAACTCAGCGCAAAACTATGACCAAGCCGTAGCCCGGATACAAAATCTGAATGGCTTTTATCCGATGTGCCATGTTTCTGTCAGTAAGCCTTCATCATCAACAAGGAATTTAATTTCACTGTAAAAATAACTTAATAACAATACTGGAAGTTTCCAGAATGATTTAATAGGTATAATAATAATAATTAGCTTTGGCATGAACAGGCATGCACACAGGTGGTGTCTGTGCTTGGCTGTACAAGGAGGAACTGTTTTCTTTTTCCTACACCTTCCATGTAGCGTGGAATTTTCTAAGGAACTACAGCACAGATGGGTATGATCTGGAGGAACAACAAAGTTAAAGGGGATGTTATATTGGCTAGAAATGACGTACTATTGATAGTATACAATAATAAAGTAATACAGTATGTAGTTCGCTCAGTTATTTGCAAAGATTAGCACCACAAATATATAAACGACAACAGCCATTTTTAGCTATCCCATGTGAGTTGGACAGTCTAATATTTCAGTTTAGACTAAAGTATTTCAAATAGTATTGAGCAGACTGCCATGAAATTTTCCTCTAGCACCTCTATATGTCAAAGAAAGTTTCTGTGAAAAACTAACAACACCTGCACTGCTTCTAAAGGAACTAGGAGGGTAAGAGGCAGACAGGTGCTGCTGATCTAATGAACTTCATTAATGATCATCAGCAAGGGTCACCACTGCTATGAAAGCAGAAGTCCGGGCAGTTTACAAGTCTAGAGCATTCTGGTGAGTGTTAACACATAGTCTGAATTTTCCAATGAGTGGACATTCCAGCAAATTCCCTCTGAGGTCAGACTGTGCGATGCTCAGAGGAACTGCAAAAGAGTCAGGATCTACATCTCAGACTCTGCAGGTTAGCATGTTAAATGGTGACGTTCAGAACAGTACAATTAGAAAAAGACTGAAGAAGTATGGCTTGTTTGGGGGGTTGAAACACAAAGCCTCTTTTGTCTAAAAAAAGAACATGGCAGCATAGCTTAGGTTTGCAAAGTTGCTTCTGAACAAACCACAAGACTTCTGGAATAATGTCCTTTGGACAGACAAGACCAAAATGGAAATATTTTCCCATAATGCACAGCACCATGTTTGGTGAAACCCAAACACAGCATATCAGCACAAACCCCTCATCAACTGTGGAGGAGTAATTATTTGGATTTATTTTCTTCTGTTTAACAAATTATGACTAGAGTCAAAAGTGAGGCCATCTGTCTGAGAGCTAACGCGTGGCCAAAACTGGATGGAAGGCAATTTATTGTGATTATTCCTGTGACCCCCAGAAATTCATCATCGCAATAAAATATCTTGCTGATATTCATTGTCCCCAGAGGATCAAATCATGTCAACTCAGGCTCCTACATGCTATAGCAAGTTCCTCCATTATCGGATCATCTGCGAATGAGTATTTCATGAGAGAGCGGTCAGATAAAATGCCTTTGTTTAGAGCGTTACATCATTCCAGTTGCCATACAGTACAAACAACATGCAAGCAATCTGTTTAGCATCGACATAACAAAATAAAAGTGGTTTTTCTGCTTCCTGCATCTCATCCTGAAATTAAGAATACAGTTTTTAATTCAGCTAGGGTTGTTCGGAAGTTCATTTTTGGTTTCCAGACTGGCAATCAACGGTGAATAATCAAAGGATCAGCCAGCAGAGCCTGGGGGTTGGCTATCAAAGTTATCCAGTGCAGTTTATATTTAAGTTATAAAGTTTGTTTGTTAAACATGAGACAAAGATAGTCAGAAGAATTTTTTGAATTTAAGAGTAAAAGATTTAAAATGGGTCCAGTGGATGATATTTCATGGTAAAAAAGCTGTTTCCTAAGCTGGAAATGATCACCATCTTGGCAAATGGTGTCAAATTTAAAGAATTTGAGTGGCTGTTGGGATTTTTCCAATTAATGTCTCCAGGGAGACAAACATATGGATTGTATATGTGTCTGTTTCTGAAAGACTGCAAGTCTGTTTACCTTTCTCTCCAGCTGTTTGTTGCTGATGCAATACATTGCTATTGACAAAACATGAGCACTGACCACCCAGGTTAGTGACCTTGAAAGTTCTCTTGTAAACCCTTATGTCATACTATATGCGGAGTATCATATTTGAGACATAAATATAATTATCAGTGCAAAAAAATTTAAAAATCCTCTCTGAATTGAACTATTCCATATTCCCTGCTATTTCTTAATTCCTCCTATAAGTTATCCCAATGTTGGCCTCAACACTGTGATGACCGACTGCCACCGGTGATGGATGACCCAACCATCCAACCAACAAATCAAGCCTTCTCTCAGGCAGCTGTGCCTGCGACTAGGAACAAATGACCCCTCACAGCTATAATTGTCAGTTCCTCGTAGTCCACAGGCAGATTGAAGTGTGTACAGACCGACCTTGTTTTCACCTGCTTTAATGACCAAGGAGGGCCAACTCATTATCTGTTACCTGCTGCCACCTCTGATTCCAAGGAGAATGTTATCAAAGGGAATGAGATTATCAGACTGTGGCAGAGAGCTCATGGCACAGTGAACAAAAAGGAATAGATGAAACGGTAAATATGCATGTGAATATAAATGAGCCATCTTAAAGGATGTTTCCAGTTCGCTTTAACTTGGGCCTCATTTTTTTTTAGTTGGCCGTCATTCTTCTAACTTATAAAGATCTCGCACAAGTAAAGTTAACTGCAGAGACCTCACAATGAAAGGGCATTGCTAACGCAGGGGGCAGTGTGGGAAACACCAGATAGATTATCCAAAATTATTCAAAAGACAAGATGAATTAAAACAGTACAATTATGTATAACTTTCATGTCATGTTGGCCCTTATACATACACTGTGGTTTTCTTCATGCTGAAAATCAAGATGTCATTTCACACATGTTAACAGTGCATTCATACTAACTGCCTTAATAAAAACAGTTGCAAGTCATTAAAACAGAGAATCGTCCCCAGTTTTGTTTTATCAAGTTTTTGTTTTTTTCTTTTAAATTTCAGTAAACCACTGCACCACGTATGCCATCGTGAAACTGTTATTTAACAGTATACTGACTGTAAATTTCTTACTATGAAAAATATTGCAATAACGCACTGTATAGAATATAAACTCTAAAGCATAATACTGTTAGATTGCCATCATATCATTATTATCTGTTATCTGCATTCCATGACAGTAACTTATCCTATAGGCTACATAACACCCTAGTTATTCGTTATTACCTAATAATTACACTGCCTCTTGTTCACAGTCATGACACATGGACACTTGACAGTTCTATAATTTAGAAGGACAAAGAAGCAAGATGAGAGACCCACTGAAAACCTGGTGGGTGAGTTGAACAGATGAGTGAACCTATTGTGAGGGATTACCCCGCTGTCACGGTGCAAGATCACAGTGAACAGCTCATCCACACACTCTCACGAACAGCATCAAATGCTTGTCCCACACTCCTCAAGTGCTGACAGGTATGAATCACTGGTGTATACATGGTTCACTTCCACCCTATGCGTAACCACCAGGACTGCAATTAAAAGAAGCAGTTAAAAATAGCTGCGCTCCGTCATGTCACAATGCTGTGGGCTGCAGACAGCTGAAAGCCTATGACCACAATGCATACACCTCGAGTTAAAATGATTTTCTCCCTCGCATACAAACACATGCGTGCATACACATGCCTCACTAATACTGTTATGCCAACAACATCACAGGAACCACTGATGACACTGATGACAGAGAAAGACGGAGCACCGACAGGGCGACAGGCGGTGAATACGCTTTCATGCAAATTAGTCATGATGAAAAATGACACACCAACAGGTGGCAGATGCTGCATGTAGTGTTTTTATTTTTTATATTATTCCCATTCTCTCAGTTTGAAAAAGAATATGGAGTATTGCTGGAAACCATTATGCAAGTAGACATTTTAGCAAACCAGTGCAGAAAACTCCAAAAAGATAAAAATAGATCATACTTGTATTGATTTGTGCTCCCCCTCTGGCTGTGTGACGTGTATGGACACTACTGGAAGGCCATTTTTATCAATTGAAACCTTTTTGATACATGATAGCCATTAATATAAAGTATTTCTTTGCCTTTAGCAAATCAGAAAATAATTTAGTTGTGACTGTTTTGCTATGAGGGCGTATGAATTTGTTTTGTTCTTCAGCTCCATTTTATTATCTTTTAACTTTATCCTTAGTGATGCAACCAACCTTAATCTGGGAAACTAGACTCATTTGGACTGTACAGGGATGGGCTTGGATAGACATGAAAAAGAAAACAAATTGATAAAATTGCTGATGAACTTATGTACAGGCTTTCCCCCAGCACAGGAGAGTTTTTCACATGCCCCATCCTCCCCCGCACCCTCACAGTGTCAGATAAAATATATTTAGCCAGTCTTTTTAGCCAGTTTCGTTGATACCCCAGAATACAGGAATGAGCACTGACTTCTGTCAAATAAGGTAACGCATGCTCATTTTCTCTACTGTACACAGCACTTATGTTTACAGCTGTGCATATTCACCCCCATAGGTCCATTCTGAGCCGGGGAAAACTCTGATGTAGGCCCCTAGAAATCTACAAAGCAGTCCCATAATAACAGTGCTGGAGAGCCTGTTAAAGCTGCATTCACGTCAAAAGGAAGGAGCATATTTGTATTTTTCCAGCTTATAAAACAAACATGCAAGTCACACAAGGTAACACCTACCAGCTGTTGGATGATTTTTCCTAAACCTCTGATTTATCCACAGATGTTTTACACAAAATGTAAATGACTGAAAAGCAAAACCAACATTAATTTCTTGGATAAACCAAAGCCAGAGTCTTTAAAAATAAGCATTAACCTTAATTTTCTCTTTATTTAGCCACCAGGATTAGCAGAGCATATAGAACCAACTTACAAGTGAGGAGCTTACTGATATACACTCACCAGCCACTTTGTTAAGTACACCTGTTGCTTTTTAATGCAAATCTAATCAGCCAATCATATGGCAGCAGCTCAATGCATTTATGCATGCAGATGTATTGAAGTTCAAAGTGAGCATCAGAAAGGGAAAGAAGGTTGATTGAAGTGACTTTGAACGTGGCATGGTTGTTGATGCCAGATGGGCTGGTCTGAGTATTTCAGAAACTGCTGATCTCCTGGGATTTTCCCGCACAACCATCTCTAGGGTTCGCAGGAAATAGTCAGGAAAAAGAAGAATATCCAGAGTGTCAGTTTTCTGGGCAAAAATGATGATGTCAGAGGAGAATGGCCAGACTGCTTTGAGCTGATAGGAAGGCAACAGTGAGTTATTACATCCAAGGTATGCAGAAGAGCATCTCTGAATGCACAACTCATTGACCATGCAAATAGACAGGCTACAGCAGCAGAAGACCACATCGGGTGCCACTCCTGTCAGCTAAGAACATCAAAAGTGGACAACAGAAGGCTGGAAAAATGTCTGGTCTGATGAATCTCGATCTCTGCTCCAGCATTCAGATAGCACGCTCACAAAGCTCAAATTATCTCAAACTGGGTTCTTGCATAATGAGTTCACTGTACTCAAATGTCTTCCGCAGTCACCAGATCTCAGTCTAATGGTGCACCTTTGGGATGTGGTGGAACAGGAGATTCACATCATGGATGTGCAGTCAACAAATCTGCAGCAATTATGTGATGCTATCATGTCAATATGAACCAAAATCTCTGAGGAATGTTTCCAGCACCTTACTGAATGTATGTCATGAAGAAATAAGGCAAAAGGGGGGCCAACCCAGTACTACCAAGGGGTATTTCACACAGTGTCTGCATGTTAATAACAATAATAACCATAGCTGCTACAGTATAAAGCAACATTTTGTAAAAACACTGCCATCCCTGAGCTGCCTTTGCTTTAAAGCTCAGACTTGTGGCCGTGATAGTGAAGCTGACCAGTGTGTAAATGTTGTAATTAGAAGTTATTTTGGGTTAAACAGCATTGCACTTGGCTTTGACACGGCTGCTGGAGATGATCGTGATTTTAAAGGGACGTGATGAGTGAGACCAATTAAAACAGGGGTCAAAATTAAAGATCAGAGGATGTGTCAGTTAAAATGTCTCCTCAAAAGAAGCAATTCTTTGCAAAGGCTGTAATCGCTGCAAAGACATGTCACAAGCAAATCTGAACTGAAATATTTGCTTGTGCCAAACACAGTCAAAGAGAGAAAAAAGGAAAACCTTGAAAAGTACTGAAAGTCAAACAAACATATATTAGGTTGTTATGGTCACAGTTATAGATTTTCCTCTCTAGGCATGGTTTTGAACAGTCTGTAGATATACTGAGTCCACCCTGCATCTATAATTCACCCGCAAGAGAAATCTAATAACCTGTGTATATATGTTGTATATTGTGCAGGTTTCTCATAAAAGCATCACTCACCGGGATAAGCTTTAATAGCTGTTATTTATATTTGGACTGAGCAGGTTTATTTTGTATGCCTCCAGAAATCATTACACCTCCCCTTGGGAAAGGCTGTAGCGACGTGTGGTTCACCCTGGCAGATGACTCAGCGATATGTTTCCCCCTTTATCGGTTTTTCCATTGGTGTTATTGGTCACCTTCCACAGAGGTCATTAAAAACCAACTAGGGAAGCCCGTCAAAAGCCATGTGTCATGGGTTCTTTAGAGCGTAATGAGGAACAACTTTTAATTACTGAATCCGGACAAAGAGAGGCTAAATGGATGAAACACTAAAGAGCTATTACTTTAAGCAATTCATTTCAGCTCAAGCGTGTTTATGGTTTAATGAAAGAAAAATTCATGACACTTTTGGCTCTGCAGTTCAGTTAGCCAGAAATGAAAAGCATTTGTGATGATATCAGGGAATATTTATTACCAGAGACTTTCAGCTGAACTGGAAATGTCGAGATGGCTGACATCCTAATGGAGTGGAGTTTAGGCACTCGAGTTATAGCATGTTCTCCAGCCCCCTCCAAACATGCACCATAGATGATTCAGTGGTACAGTGATTAGCGGTCAGCTGGGCTCTTTGGAGTTTGCACGTTTTTCCAGTCAGGAAACATGGTGGTGAAGTGAGGACCCAAATGCAGCACCTGAATAAACAAAAACAAGGCCTTATTGGCTGATAGAAAAATGAGGTCAAAAAGTGAAACACCAGTAGCGCAAGAAACACTGAATCATAAACAGGTGAACTGAGAGAAGACAGGGGTGACAACAGGACTATACGGTCAGACAGTCTATTAGGTACCCTGTGCAAGTACAGGGTTGGACCCTCTTTTGCCTTCAGAACTGCCTTAATTCTTCATGGCACACATTCAACACGTACAGATTTGTCGGCTGCACATCCACGTTGCAAATTTCCCGTTCCACCACATCTCAAAGGTGCTCTGCTTCATTGAGATCTGGCTACTGTGGAGGCCAGTGTACAGTGTAATTATTGTCATGTTTAAGAAACCAATTTGAGATGATTTGAGCTTTTTGACATGGTGTGGCTTCAAAAGAATTGACACAGTTGGTAACAATGCTCAGGTTGGCTGTGGTGTGTGATGCTCAGTTGGTGCTAAGGTGCCAGAACTGTGCCAAGAACATATCCCCACAAAATTACACCACCATGACCAGCCTGAAATGCTGATACAAGGCATGACAATTGACTTCCTGTGCGTGCAATCCTCCAGTTGGTCTGGTTTAATTCCACAGTCCAAAAACACACTTTTTAGGTTAAATGGTGATTCTAAATGGACCACAGGTGTATATTGTGGTTTTTGGACTGACCGTGTGACCTAGGTAGCTCAAGATTTGTGCTTCTCCATGATTTTACACACGATGTAGACCAGACCTGGGCATTTTAAGGTCTGCAGACCACATCCGGCCCACAGGCCATCCATCATAAAATAAAAGCAGAAGTATTTAAAAAAATTTAAAAGAACTATTTACAGCATGCACATAATCCAGCTATTTCACTTTTATTTTGAAATGCAATTTTCTTTTACTTACGTGTGAACGCAGCTACATGGTTACATGGTGGCAATGGCGCAGCACACCTCGCAACAGGAGGGTTGTGGGTTTGAGTCCCCTTCTGAGCAGTGTGCTGTCATTGTGTCCCGGGGCAAGACACTTAACCCACATTGCCTAAGTGTGAATGTGGTTGTGTGGTTGGTGGTGGTCAGAGGGGCCGCAGGCGCGAATTGGCAGCCATGCTTCTGTCAGACTGCCCCAGGGCAGCTGTGGTTACATTAGTAGCTTACCACCACCAAGTATGATTTGAGGTGTGAATGAATAGTGCACAGAATTGTAAAGCGCTTTTAGTACCGTGAAAAGTGCTAGATAAGTCTAAGGCATTATCATTATTATTACTATCACTCAAAATGTCCTCTCACGCCAAAGAAAGACAGATATGTGCCAGGTGCACATAATAAGACTACAAAATATTTTGTCACAAAAGTCAAAGTGCTTATTACAAAGCACTTTCTGACTTAAGCACAGGTGGCTGTGCTTAAGGACTAAAAATTTGAATTGCCACTATGTGACTAAACACACAGAAAAATACAAGAACTTGTCTGATCAACAGCGGGATAGGGAACCGGATGCTTTGTTAGCTTGTCTTCAAAACCAGCGAGGGATGCAGCCAAGACAGTGTTATGTTTTTGTTGGACTCTGCTGCACTAATATGCCCAGACAAAAAGGACACATGTGACAAAGTGTGACTCTCCAGATGCACCATTACAAGACACAATGAGGACATTGCGGGGAATCTGGAGCTTCAGCTGCAGGACAGAGTGCCCAACTTTTACTTTTTTCCATAGCTTTGGATAAGAGCTGTGATATACAAGTCACAACCCAGTTACTCATCTTCATACGTGGGATAACGGTGGACCTTAAAATCCCGGGGGAGCTGGCAGCTATGAAGTCAATGAAAGGGACAACAACTGGAAGTGATCTGTTCACAGTAGTACATGCATGTTTGGACAAGATAAGACCGAAATGGGACAAGCTGGTGGGTGTGACAACGGATGATTGTCCAAAATCTGACAGGCAAAAATGTTGGACTTTTGTAGACGATGCAGGACAAAGTGACTGAAATGAACCCTGAACAGAAGTTGGTATTTTTACATTGTATTTTACATCAGGAGGTGTTGTGTAAATTAGTGTTAAAAATTAACTAAAAAAGTTCACTTCATCAAAGGGCCACAGACAGTTTGTTGCGCTTCTGGCACAGCACTTCAGGTCTGTCTCTCTGCTTGATTGCAAGGAGGTGTATTAAGAAAATTCTTGTCCTCTTTGGATCTACCTACACATTTGAACAGACATTCTCAGTGATGAAGTTCAACACATCCAGATGCAGATCTTCTATCACTGATGATCACCTCTCAGCTGTCCTTCACACATCCACCTCAGACAATCAACCAGATTTCAGTGCACATGTTCAAGCCAAAGATAGACTAGATTCTTCTCACTGAACAAGGAAAAAGAACTGAAGCACTGCTTTTTGTGAAGCTGAGTAATTCCTTGTTGTTAACATGCCTCAAAATTCCTTTTCAGTATTATTTTGCAAAAATTAATGTACTAAATAAAATTCAATAGTAAAGTAATGATTGTTTTACTGTTTGTTACTTCTATATTTACTACGCCACAATTTCATGTTTCACATGTAATGGATTCCTTATTCTTTTGATTACCAGTAACAGCCCATCAAAACTGTCAAATTTTTATGGGAGGAAATAGATTTTGACCAGAATTACATTTAATTTATTGTTGGTTTGACCCTCCAAAAGAACTCAGGTTTCCCATGTGGCCCCTTGCAAAAATTAATTGCCCCCACTGGTGTAGATGCTCTCCATGTATTCCTAGTTTTCACATGACTTCAGATCATGATATTATACAAAATACTAGAGGACTGAACAAAATCATTGGCATATTAAAGGAAAAGAAGTGGTCAAAATTTTGTAGCATTTATATATACATATTGCTTGAGAGCTATTGCCATGTAAAAAATTATGCAAACTATTACTAGAGCTTAGCAGAATATAAAATACACTGACTTTCACTTTCAAGGATCTTGCATCTAGTATAAAGGATCCAAAATCTCAAAAGGAGCAACAGAAAAAAATAAAGAGCACAAAAACTATGAGCAAAGAAAGGAAGAGAAGGAACAGAAAGAAAAGGAGAGGAAAGACAATGAAAAGAGGGAGAAGCTGACACAGAGGCATTAACAGACAGAAATGGAAAGAACACGAAGAAGGAGAATACAGCTCAGCTCTACAAAACCATCCTTTCTCCTGAAATCCACAGCCCTACCCCTTCCCCCAACCCCGTTCACTCCCTCTGCCTTCAGTGCTTTACACCCCCACGCCACAACCCATGCACCTACCTAGCTAACCCTTATAGCATATCTATTTACCCCGCCCCATGTACACCAGATGCAGATAAATAGATAAGAAGATAAAACAGACCAATAAAGTAAAGCAAAATACATAACTCAGAACAATGGCACAAAAAACAGAAATAGTTCAATATTAATAACAAAGAACAAAGACAACAAATGACATTTTTGCTGATGTGAATTCACTGTCTGTAAGTTCCTCCTAAAATAAAGCTCTTAAGCGCAGCATTATAGTGCTTGTCTATATTACAGCAGAAGCACATGTGGCTGTGAACAATGACACCTGTCAAATACAAAACACACACAAACACACATACACAGACTTCTCTCTCTTTCCACATCTTTATGAAAAGAGAAAGAAATACAAAAAAACAAAAACAAATGTTTGTCCCTCAGAACAGCTGTTTGGATTTCTTTCAAAAGTGATTGGGTAAGGTAGGCCCTGTTCCACTGCAAGCTGAAGCTGGCCTGAGGGAAATGGGTGTAAACTTAATCTTTAAGCAAAGGGCCAAAGTATAATGGATCCTTGATTGGGGTTCCAGAAGTAAATGGATGAATTAAATATCAAAAGACTTGCAATGATTAAAGTTAATTATTTATAAATGATATAAAACAGATATAAACTATATAAATAGGATATTACCTAAGTCATAGTACAGTTTCAGTGCTTCAGTGTAGTCCCAAATTTAATAAAGCAGTGGTAGATAGAAAACCATCGATTTAGCAGCAGTTAGATTTGAAAACGCTTAGATGTCTCGGTAGCTTGTTTCAGATCTGTAGCACAGAGAAGCTACAGGGCTCCATCACTATATTTTATTTCAAAACTTGAAGGCAAAGCAGTTCCCAGATGACCTGAAAGGCCTAGAGGGTTTGTAACAGTGAAGAAGATCAGAGTATTCAGAATATCAGAAGTGTTTTGGTCTTAAAACATTTATTGTTTTATAGGCCTGAGGTATATGTATATATATATATATATATATATATATATATATATATATATATATATATATATATATATATATATATATATATATATATATATATATATATATAATTTTCCTAAATCAATCCATTCACACAAAGATCAAGCTGTATGATCACTGAGCTCTCAGGCTGAAAAATTTGTGAGCCAAAAACAATACTAGTCTATCAAAAAATACAGTAGATAAACTGAGTATTGAACATGTCACTTATTTTCTAAGTAAATATATTTCTAAAGGTGCTATTGGCATGAAATTCTCACCAGATGTTGTAACAACCCATCCAATGCACACGTGATGAAATCAAATCACAGATATCCGTAAGTTAAGTTATGTGTAATAATGGGAAATGAAACAGGGAAAAAGTGAAAAAAAGAGAGGTGTAAAAAAAAAGGCATGGAAAGTCATGACACCAGATGACATCTATCAGTAATTAGAAAGCAATCCTGCCACTTAGTTCAGTCCTAACTGTTGGCCTATAAAAGGGTGTCTCATTACCGAGGTATCACACAAGAAACATCTCATGATGGGTAAAACCAATGAGCTCTCTCTCAAGACCTCTGCAACCTTATCGGTGCAAAACATACCGATGGCACTGATTACAGAAGAATTTCTAAACTACTGAAGGTTCCAGTAAGAACTGTTGGGACCATAATCTGAAAGTGGAAAGAACATTATTTCACCATAAACCAGCCACGACCAGGTGCTCCCCTCAAGATTTCAGACTGATGAGAGAAAAGAATAATAAGAAGAGGTGTCCAAGAGCCAAGGACCACTCATGGAGAGCTACAGAAAGACCTGGAATCAGCAGGTGTGATTGTTTCAAAGAAAACAATAAGCAATGCACTCAACCGCCATGGCCTTGCTCACCATGCAAGACTCCATTACTGAAGAAAAAGCATGTTGAAGTGTGTTTAATGTTTGCTGAACAACATTTAGACAAGTGTGTAAAATACTGAGAGAATAGACTGGTCAGATGAGACCAAAATTGAATTCTTTGGATGCCATAATACACACCATGTTTGGAGGTCAAAAAGCCCTGCATATCACCCCAAAAACACTACACCAACAGTAAAATTTGGAGGTGGGAACATCGTGGTGTGGGGCTGTTTTCAGCATTCAGAACTGGCACGCTTCATATAATTGAAGGAAGGATCGACGGAAAAAAACTGCTGCCACCTTCCAGGATGATGAAGACGAAATGAGGATGGACAGGCCATGGCGGTTGAGTGCATTGCTTATTGTTTTCTTTGAAACAATCACACCTGCTGATTCCAGGTCTTTCAGCAAGACAATGATCCCAAACACAGTCATGGAAACACTCAATTGGTTTTAGATTAAAAAAAATTAAAAAAGCTGCTAGAATGTCCCAGCCAATCACTTGACCTGAATTCAACTGAAAATCTATGGAAGGAACTAAAGCTCAGAGTTCATAGAAGGAACCCACAGAACCGTCGCGATCTGAAGAGTGTTTGCGTGGAAGAATGGGCCAGCATCAGAGCTAAGCAATGCAGGCAACTAGTTTCAGGTGTCCTGTCATCACCAACAAAGGCTTTTGTATGAAGCATTAAATAAACTTAAGGAAGTGCGTTCAATACTTTTTCCCTGTGTCATTTCTCATTATTACACATGATTTAAATTTATGGGCATCTATGGTTGATGTCCCAGGTGATGTCATGATGGCTATATTCATCTTTCATATAAAGTGTCTACTTCAAACAGAAAATGTCTCATTTCCTGCAAATCTTAATCAACACCTGCTGTGTTCAGTTTGCCATCAGTCTGAGTAGCCTGCTGGCTACCATGTGTTTGCAACTCCACTTTGTGACTTTTGCTTCTTTTATGGCATCAAATTCCTGCAATCCATCTGTGCCATTTTTTAATGTATATTGTCATCTTAATACCTGTATATATAAACTTGTGCACTATTTCAATATGAAAGAACATACACCTGCACAAATACTGTCCATATGCATGTAAAATCTAAAGCAATACAACAACCTTGCCATAATTTAAATATATTTTTATTTTTGATATTGTCTGCTGTCTTTACAGAGGTGCTTTCTGCTTGTTTTTTATGTTTTACCCACCATAATTACAAAAGGTGAAAAAAGGAATATTACTCATAAACATGCAGTTGATTTGACACTTCTGAAAAAAATGAAGATATAAGCTTTGCATGTGGCAGACTGACAAGGAAAGAAGTGGGCGTTTACAAAATATGCAGCACTTCTGTGAAATAATGAGGCAGAGCCAGGACCCTGTTGATATCAGGAATCGGCTCTTCTAAAAGGAAGACAGGAGCAGAGACACAGGTGGAGCATATGAGCACATTACTTTTATTGTCGGGGAAAGCCTGGGACCTCTGATGATAGTATTAACCTCTCCTGGAGAAGCCAACTTTGGTTTTCACGAATCTGTATTCATAAATGTGTATTTCAAAAATAATAAATAATGTAATGTCCAAGAAATACATCGTTTGCTGCAAAACAACATATTGCATTCATCCAATACTGGAGTGGATTTTATGATTGCAATTCAGCAGTGCGCACAGACAGGAAATCACTGACATTCACGCACCTGGTCTGCCACCTGTCACTGCTGGCAGCTGAATGGGGAGCTCAATCACACATCTGTTTACACAGTTGGAGACACTGCACATGGAGACCAAGGACATAAAAAGCGAAGTGATATTGGTACCCATGCTGAGCTTTCTGTTTATGTTTCAACTAATTTGCTGTTTTATTGTAATGAACCCTGTCACGAAGCCCCATTAAACAACCCAAAGAAAAACAAGGCACTGTTTCAAATTCTTTTAAAGGTAATTTTATCAATAAAGTCATGAATGTACAACACACAAGCTCAAAACAAGAAAACAGACCTGGTTACACACAGATCACATCTCTGTGCAACAGAACCCTTCACAATGCACAAGATGAAATATTTTTGTAATAAATAAATAAAAGCACATACTTTATATACATGGTGCTTAAATCACATCAAAAATACTGCCACTGCCTTGGGATCCTGTTACACTACGATGGAAATTAAACTGATTCATATGTTATAGTGACTGTAAAAAAACAAAACATCAGGAGACACCTAAAGCACTGGCACATTCTTTACAAAAAAATGCTCAGGAGAAACAATATTTAAATGCTAGCTGAATATTCAAGTGTAATAGTTCAGCACAGAGCACAGGAGCATCAATAAGGCAACTTCTTATTGTTACGGGCACTTGCAAGGATATTTATATTAGGACATTTACCACCCTGTGAGGCTTCGAGGAGCTTTTTGTCAAGTTAAAGAAAGATAAAACAACAATAACATCTCTCTGCACGCACATCCATAAGGTTGAACTTTAAGCACTGTAGTAATTTGGACTAAATGCAACATTCAGTGAATAAATGCTCAAACATGTTGATGTTTAACAGGTTCCAAGGCTTTCCACGGCTCCTCAGTCTAAGTTTAGGGTCTTATCATGCTAATATTATTACAGAGTAAAGAGAGTGAGCTGTTTGGTCAATTTGTTTACAGGAACTGTTCAAAACTAATTTGAGAAATTAAAAAGACAAGAGGTCTAATGAAAGAAGCACATTGTAATGGCTACGAAATAACAACATCATCAGCATTTAGACTTGCTGCCAAAAAAACTTCAATTTCAATTCTGTCTGTCACTGGTACAAAATCTGGACAACCAAAAAACAGGTAGCACTTTCCCCATTGTGATAGTCACTCTAGGAAAAATTGTGGATGGAGATGGCAGCACAACCAAAATGATTGCAACCATGTGCAGTGAATTTGTGATCTCATTTGTCTTTCAAATGTTTGCTTCAAAGACGAGGACTGGGTCTGTGGCCACTCGCAGGTAGTTGATGTCTCCAAGACGGCAATAAGACGGAGACAGTCTGCTGTCTGTGCACGATGGGTTCAAGTTGGCAATTACATGCAATCTGTTTGTGATAATACAACTATAAATTGGCAAAAATTGCAGATCTGCAAGTTGCAAATTTGTTGCGGTCTACATACACAGAAATTCCCATTATCTTCTTACATTCAGAGTACAGCCATAGATTTGAAACTGAAATACAGAAATCACTCCACTAATACTAACATAATTGCTGCAGGATGGCAATTAAACTCAAAATGGCATACGTAGGCACTCGGCAACCTTGCTTTTATATAGGACTATAACTAGACTACAACCAGTTGGCAACCAGTTCACGTACCAATTGCAAAAGAGACACCCTACCAATGCATTTTGCTCATCGGCACAGACCAACTCAGACTGATTGCAGTGTGTGGGCAATCTATCTGTGTTTTTATTTATTAGATGGTAATTATCTGCAAACTGTCACCAATCTGTCTCAGAGTGATTGCAGTCCAAATCTGTGACTATTTGGAGACAGGTGGGACTAATGCAGCACCCTCCCCCCACAGGTTGACGGCGTTGCACAAGTTGGTCACCCCAAATACTTCCAATTGGTCTCTGAATGCCAAAAAAAAGAAAAAATCAATGCAATTACCAGACAACCATAAATTTTTCCAAGTCACAAGGAGGTTGCTGTCCCATTTTTACTCTAGTGTGGCTGAGCCATCAGTGAGTTGTTGCTCTCCCCCAGTTAGAGGAAGAGATCTTAGAGAAGTTGTCTATTGCCACTTTTTAATGTTTGACCAGAACCTGACACTAGAAGAAATGGTGAAGGGTTTTATCCTGAGGAGATGTTTGTACCAACAGTCATGACAATCCATCCAATACATGTCAAGACATTTCACTCAAAACCTCGAGTGCCAAAGAGAATTTTTCCTCCGTGGATCACAAACGTCTTTAGAAAATGTTTTGGAAATCCAGCAATTTTTCAGATATTTCAGCGGTGGACTGTTGGACCATTCGATCATCCCGAGGGCCTGGCAAAATTTTGACTTCAGGGCTGAAAACAGTTTGGGCAAGAAAAATTCTCAAGTGCTTAAAAACTTCACAACACATTAGCACAGCTGTGACATCCTCACTAAAACCATATCTGTGCTCACTTTTTTTTTAACAAGAAAAAATGCTTCAGATAAAAGGAACTAAATGATGGCGGCAGACAGCAAATCTGCTAAACTCTGGACTGATGTCGTTGGATCTCATCACTCATTTCAAATGATCTGTGCTCTGCATTACTCTCAGGTAGTAAATAAACAGCACCTGTCTGATGAATGAAAGAGGGACAGTTTACTCCAAGGCAAGACAATCACCCACTTGAGAGATCCAGGCTGATGTCTCACTGATATGGAGTATATGATTTTTCTCACTCAATGGGAAAAATAATAAATATAGAGCTCGAGGGGTGAGATGTGCGGGACCCGAGAAAAGCAGCGAGGGAGAGACAGTAAAAAAAGCAGAGAAGGGGAAAAGGGCTGCAGGGGACTTGACAGTCGATATATGGACACACACAGAGAGAGAGAGAGACAAAGAAACCAGAAAAAAGAAACACTGAACATCCAATGGTGTCTTGAGCTAAGGTGCATGTCAAGTGAGACAGTTTGTTTCTCTCTCCATGTTGCTAGCAACTCTTTACAAAAAATAAAAAATACACTTTCAATGGTACAAAAAAAGCATGTCAAAAAATGAATGTTAAAAAAAACAGAAATGTTTTATTAAGGCAGCCCAATCCAGCACTGATGCTGATGTTTCATGAATGTCTTTCACCGAGTTTTAGAGTTTGAAATGTATCAACATTCAGAGGTACACAATAGTTTCCTCCCTGCCCTCCTCATCCCCTCCGCTGTCAGTCTCCAAGGAAACCAGCACACTTAGGTCCAGCTGAGGGTCACTAGGATGTGGGCCCAGCGGATACGGGTCACTTCCACTTGCTGTTGATGACCAGGTCTCCCCGTTGTAGCCGTGATCTGAGTGGGCACAAGGGAAAAAAAAATCATTATTTGTAGCAATACAGATACTGACACTGAAAACACACTGAGCAATGAGACTTCATCATTTATTCACCACTGATAAATGATCCCACAGTACGGGACATGGAGCCACATGTTTAATGAGCTCGGCCTAATTGTTTAGCCCACTTATCTAATCACTAACAGTATAGAGATCAAGCACTGCTGAGCCTGATGCTCCCTCCTGCACCTTGTCTGAAAATGATAAAAAAAAAAAAAAAAGAAAGAATTTCGAGCTATACATCATACTCCCTCAACTCAGGCGTGTCACTTTTATCAGTACCTTTCTCGACATGATCAATTGTCAGGATTCAGTGATATCAGCCTCCTCACAAGTGATGCTGGACGAGAGGAGAGGAGGAGACAAGGGACCAGAAATGATAACACCCACGAGTTGGCAACCATATGGTCTCCTGAAGTATTCTCAGAGCAAAAAATTATATCCCTAGCAGCCTGTGGGGTGCTGCTCTCATAATCATTTTCAAGGATTAATAAGCTTACTATTCAGTGTCAATTAGGTCTTAAAGAGGCTATGTTTTTGTAGGCGGCAACTATCACTGTCTCTGCTACGCTTGCATTCTTTTGACATCCGGGTGCTGTCTAGCATTAGGGCAGGTGTGCTGTCATGGTAACAGATGGCGTGAACTATAAATTGCCTCATTGTGTCCCTGTAGGAAAGTGTCTGTTTGATTAATTATATAAGAGTCTGTCAGAGTAGCTCTGTTAGCCACCACATAGGCCGGGCCTCTGCTGAGATGAGACATCAAAGATAAAAAAAATACTCAATCTCCGTCTTAGAGTTTCATCCATTAAGTATTAAGATTGAATAATAATGTGACAACTCGGACAGAAAATGCATGCTGTTTACAGAAAACACAAAATTGTTGCGTAACATTTGAAGTGCAATAAACACAAGGCTATTACAGGATGGTATTATTTTCTTTCTGCAGCAGTGAAATGCAAATACAGAATATATGCAATGCATATGCAAATACACACACTACTGCTGTGTCTCATACTTAAACCCACTATTTTGAGTGCATAAGTGTGGTCACATTATCAACTATGGCTACATGAAGTACTCCATGAGTACCAGGGTGGTGCACTCACAATGGCCAAAAAGCCCTAAACTCCCAATGTTTGACCCACCAGATTCAAACCCTACAAAAACAAGTGTTCGCTCTACATGAAAGCAGTGTGCAAAGAGAAGTATCCATTTTAGCAATTTAGCATTGCACTTTTCTAACACTGTTGAACTTGAGGACAGTTTAAAGCAGCATGGGGAAAAAATACAGCAGAACCAGAAATATTGTCTTTTTGTTCAATTGTACATATTTATTTTTAATTGCTCACAAAAACCATGATGCACAATGGTTCCTGACAGTTTAATCAGATGATTTATAAACAGGGAAGAGCTCAACACTCTCAGACACACTTCCTGTTTCATCGTTAGTTAGATTTTCTAGCAGCAGAGACCTGACAGTTGTCACCTACACAACAACAGATTTGCAATTTTCTTATCACAGTTAATCTGCATATTTCATATAATTGCCGACTTGACCCCAATCAGTTGCAGACTAATAGCAGATTGACTCTGTGTGAATTTTGCTTTATTGTTGTTTTTTATTGCATTCGCAGATTTCTACCTACATATCATGATCTAAATATAAAACTAAAAACAACATGTTAGATTTTGTTTTTTCATTTGAATTGACATATAAACAATACTAAACTAAAATATAATTAAGACTCATTTGACTAGATGCAGATGAACTGCAGCCAAATTCAGTACAATGAACTAAAAGAAAATGAACTGTCTCAGTGTAGTTGGGCTCTGGTTTGATTGAAGAAGTGGCTGCATTAAGCTAGTTAAATCTATTGCAGCCTACAGCTGCAGCCTCAGGCAGCGAGAGCTCAGTTCTTTCTAGAGCCAGTTTTTTACTTTTGTGAGCACACTGACTGACAGCAATGTGTTGGTGCCAAACAGTTGGATACTGTTTATTAGGAAATTAATCATTCATGAATAGCATGTGCTGTAATCATGTTATATAAGCTCATAGGACTGATACACACCTTTCCTCAAAATAAATTATAAGTTCATAAGTTGCGCACTGAATTATTTTTATTGTGGTACATCAACTGTTGTCTAAGTGTTGGTTGGTGAGGCAGAACTCACAAAAAACAGAACTATTCAAACATCACTGCGCTTTGCGCTGCTTTTAGTACAAAGTTCCAAAGAAGGTTTTTGCCTCCTGCAGCACTTTGTACAAGGTTTCAATTTGTCTACATACCAGAAAGTGACGCAGCTTCACCTTTCTTTTCTTCCTCAGCCTCCTCACAAAGCTCACATCTTTTGTATAAAATGGTGAACAACAAAAACCTGATACGACTCATCTGATGAAGCGTCAGTTCAAAAAATTTCATCCAACTGGTTCTCCAGGATTACACGGTACCAGAACGAATTACGGAAACCCGCAGAATTAAAAAGGTGTGTGTGTGTGTGTGTGTGTGTGTGTGTGTGTGTGTGTCAGTGTGCATGAGAGGAAATATTCACACACAGGTGAGGATAAGAAGAGAGAGATCATATTTTGATCCATGTGACTGACAGCGCAATGGGAAATTTGCATTTGAAAGAGATTCTTTTTCTTTTCACACGAAATAAAAAGGGGATACCAGGTTCCTCCACATACCAGGCAGCGTGTGACCCAGAATAAGATTGCACAAGAGCGCTTAAAATATGAGATTGCACATAAAATACAAGAATGCCAGAGGTTTCAATCGAACAGGAAATTATGTGGAGATTGGGTATTTTATTAACTGTCGGGGGAGCCCTTATAGGACCCACTGAAGAATGCCTTGTGGTTACATATCAGCTGGAACACGCCCTGTGTTGCAGACTTCAGCCACGTATCCACCCCGGGCTTGTTAACAAGAGACTCAGGTTTCACTGGAGCACGCATGTGCTCAATAATGAGGAAAGGTTAATAAGCTGATCAATGACAGAGATTGTGCTGCCTGCTTTAAGCGGGTAAACAATACCAGGAACTCCACATAGGCTGCACTGACCCTGTTTTTATGAGGGCTGAGAGACAGGTTGAATGTAAACTGTAATTTTCCCCGCCTGCTGTGAGTATTAAAACGAGCACGTTGATGAATGGATAAGGAATGGGGATGGGCAAACATGGGAATGTAGATGACACCTCCTGAGTGAAACACAGATTAATTTGTGACTGCATCTCTCAACCCCCCCCCCCCACGCGCGCGCCACCGCCTTTTCACCTGATGCGATGACAAGCCATGCTGTAATGAGTTTTGCAAAGATTTTTTTTTCAGATCGATGTCCCAATCAGTCAGCCGTCGCCTGCGAACTGTGATTCACATGATCTTGTCTTCCCAAGTCAGTCGATAGATAGAGAAAGCATTGATTTTCTTTTTCCTGTGGCAAGCTCAGGCTCGGGGCTCGATACTGGTGCAGGTGGAGGTGGTGGGGGAGGAGGAGGAGGGGCGGACGGATAAACAAGGCCTCACCGGGGAAACAGCCTTGAGAGTGCACCGTGTTTGTGTGTGCAGTGGGTGCTCACATACATGGGTGAAACCAGTGCAAGCAGAGGGTTTGTTGACATTCTCACAGGTAGCAGATTTCTAATTTATGTTGACAGGGCGATACCACAGTACACTATTGTTCAAATACATGAAGTAAATGCAGGTAGTACATGCACTACTAGCACTAAGACACAAATTCTTACATATTATAATATAGTAATTGTTGATCTGTTTGGAAATCAGTATCAAGAATTTAGCACAGCAAGCAAATGGCTACAAAAGTAAGAATCTGAGGCCCAAGCTGCCTTTGTATTTGTGCTTTTCTTTCTCTTTGTACAGTCGGTTTTAAACAGAACTTTGTGGTAATTCTTACCACTGGTTGCATGCTGCAGCCCAAACCTTCCCGCAGGGCTGTAGAGGATATCCCGTCCCCATCATCCATCCCTGGGAGTCTGAATTTTGGCTACGGGGAGTCTTAGCTCCAGGGGGCTGTCTGCCGTTGGATTGGGCCAGCAGGGTGTTCAGACAATTGTATGTGCTGGGGTCATTTTTTCTGTGGAGCACATGGCGGTTGTCGATGCTGGCGCTGAGCGAATGCAGCCTCGTTCACAAACACAGAGCCGTTACCGCGCGTGGTCTCCGGACTGACTTGGTGCCGAGTCCTGAGGGAGAGGGAGCAAATGTGACAGTTAACTCCAAAGTAGAAAAGTGACTATCGAGAACAGCGAGAACAGGAAGAGGAAGCTCATTTTCTTTCCTGGATGAGAGCAAATAATAAATGCTGACAGCTGGATGGCGTTCACACCTGTGAAACCTGTCAACACTCCACCTTTGAAATACACTCATACATTTGCATAAAGGACCAGGAAAACACATGTGACATACCTGTCAAAGACAAAAAAAAAAGCCTCCTTTACTGTTTATCTCAAAAACACAAAGGTGAGTCACCCAAAATTAATTTTCCCACCTTATGCGATAAGCAAAGATCTCTTTCTATATATATTTCTATATAGAGCTATGTAATTGTTTTGGCTTTAATTGTTCAGGATATAAAATCTCTTTCAAAGATTTTGAGCCTCCACTCTAACATAATGAAAGTGAATGAATTTCATTTCATTTGTGATGCTCACCTTACTGAAACATTTCTTATTCTGGACTTCTTGGTGAAGTTTTTGTAGAGCCAATTTCTTCCAGAGAAGAATTTTTGTAAATAATGGAGAGGATGTTTCTGAAAAACACACTATTGCTGACTTTTTTCCCCACAAGTGACTCACTTATTGTTGTAAAGGCAAAACTCTTGAGACAATATTAAAAAAAAAAAGTTAATAAATTAAAGGTGAATGTGGGAAATGCTGCCATTTGGGTAAAGTGATCCTTTAATGTTTGGTGAAAGGCATCACTGCGGGCTGCTTAGGACTCCTCCCTGTGTCCGCTCTTACCAACCGTCTCTCCTGTCTCATCTACACATCAACATGGCCTTTCCTCTGCTGAGTGCAGGCAGCACCGCTAATTAGAAGCGACCAGAGAGTCGTGTGCATGTGTGTGTGTGTGTGTGTGGGGGGGTCATTTGATCTGTCTCTGACCCTATGAACTGCTGCCTCTGGCTAAAACATTAGCAGGGGAACATTAGGACCTCCGCTGCCTCGGCACGCTTTTGTTAAACCGCTGCTATTAATGCAGCCTCTGCGCCGACTAAAATAGATGAATGGAAACAAATAAGACTGCAAAAAGCCAGGAGAGCCTCATCATGTGTAGCCTGTGAAAGCCCAAGGTGGTGGTGGCGGTGGAGGTGGTGTGCAAATTAATGAGGGAGAGAGGGACTATCGAAACCTGAGCCTGCTCATTTGTCTGTCCATTCGAGTGCTCTCTGTGTGTCTTTTGAACAGTCACACCTGCTGAACAGAGCAACACAAACCCCATAAGCCAACAGAGGTTCAGATGAATGTATGTGTTAAATTAGTTTCACCACTGCTGCAGTTCCATGTGAGGTATATTGGGACTTAAAGGGCATGGAGAACAGTGCACCCTTTATCCTCTCTGCCTTCCAGCTGTGTAGGACATTTCGCTGTAGTGCTTTTCAAACAAAGTGTCAATAATCTAAGCCCTTTTGGTCACAATTGATTGGTTTCTTAGGCTGTGCGCCTCTGGTTTTAATTATTTTGTCAGAGCTTTTATTTGCAATGGTTTAATTATCATCAATCATTAAGATGTTTATTGGTGAGTGGAGCTGCTGGAGCACTAAGACAAATGGTGTTGAAATTGCTCTCATTATCGCAGGTCGTATGTCAAGAGGGGATTGAGTTGCTTGGTGTAAATGAGTGAACCAACGCAGCTCAGGCCGATAGCTGCCTGAGAAAAGCTTCTCATTAATGATTTTAGCCAGGAAATACTCCATAAACGTTGTATATCTACCTCAAGGTCAAGAGCTTTAGTAAGGAGCATTACTGAGCACTCAAGATTCAAAAGCAGAAGTTGTTTTCAAATTCCACTGGCAAAAGAATTATTAAGAGTTATCACTTGTGCTTCCCCAGTACCTGCTGCCCATCAAGAGGGATGACAATGTGAGGAATCACAGTGGGAGGGCTGTCCTGAGGCCCGTGCCTACACGTCTGGAGCAGCTTGTGCTGGTTATCCAGACGCTCACGCTCCCTCTCCACACTCCTCTGGCCCTCCCTGAGCCGCTCCAGGTTCTGCTGGTACTCCTCCAGCTGTTCATCCAGCGCTTCACGCTCACGTCTCAGCCTTTCTGCCGCCACCTGGCACTGCCTCTCCCTTTGCTCCAGCCAGATCTCCTGCTCCCCCTGCAGGCTCTCCCTAGCCTGGCTCTCTCGTTCCCAGCGCTCCTTCTCCTGGCGCAGACGCTCATGGAGCCGCTGGGCCACCGCCACCTCCTCCTTCTGCTTCTCCAGGTTGCGTTGCTTCTCCTGATCCTGTAGGTTGCTGCCCCGGATGCTTGGAAGGTGCGACCGCTGAGCACATGGGGAAGGGCGGCCACTCTCTCGGAGTAGGAGCCTCTGGACCTCATAGCAGCTGTCCTGGATGGTCACTGCAGCCTGGCAAGGAGAGGGAAGGTTAAAGTGATGGGGGTCATGAAAATGCAAAGAATCAACTGCCATTTTCCCCACATGTGCCTCCCTCACTGCATGCGGCTGGCTATTTGAATGGCAAAATGTGACAGAAATTGCGATGAAGGCTCCACTGATGGATTTAACTTTTTATGCATTAAGGTCACAGCATCTCCTCAAGTGGTGGAAGGAAGCCACTGCTGCTTTACACCTGTGGTTTTAAACTTCATGAAACTTTGAATAAGAAAATCACATTTTGATCAAAACCACAAACAAATAGGGAAGTGTGTGCACACATGGCATATGCAAATACACGCATAGTCTCCTCACACAAATTTACATTTTATACCAAAGAGGGAGCGGGTGCATAGTGAAACAAAAGACCCTGCTGTGTCTCCCAGCAGAAAAAGATCAGTAAGATGAGCTCCTGTAGCTCCAGCAGAATGCTGCTTCGGTTTGCTGAAACTGGAGTATGTAGGCATATGAAAGCTTGCATCCCAGCTGAGTATGATATAGCATGTATCTGTTCATACTGAGAACACAGGATGCAGAAACAGGTGTTTTTTTTTTTTGCTTGTTCGTTTGTTTGTTTGTTTTAGGGGTCTAATATAGATGAGGGCTGTGAGAAAGGTAAATAAAATGGCTAGTGGGTGTGTATCGTGGAACGCTCACTAACCTGCAGGCTGTACAGCAACTGAGTCAAGTTCTGGACACTTTGAGCCACCTGTTAATGGACAGAGTCAAACACAAAAACGCAGATTAATAGGTCTTCTGTGGTTTCCATGTATGAATGTCATGATTTTACCTCTACATAATTAGCTACACAAGGAACTCAAGTTGCTTTCCTCTTTAAGTTTTGAAGTTGTATTCATAGAACGCCTGCGCCCCCTGGAGGCCATGTGTGGCTCTCTACTACATTGTTCGGGGTTAAATTACCACTCGGTGGTTGACAAGAAAGTGATTCTCTCTTATCAGAGCAATTTACCTCACAGGTCTCAGAAAGCTGCAAAGAGCAGCACGGCTGTTGGTAATTGGAATAATCCCCATATCAATTTTTAATGCTGCAACCTTTGATTCATGAACCCATCAATGATTCAGTAGATTAAGACCAAAATGTAATTCTAATAGAGTGCACTGAATTATTAAAGCAACAATCATGAGCCACACATCTGTAAAGGCATGGAAAGAAGTGGTGCTCAGTTGCAGCCTATAAGGGAATGTAATACCTCTGCAGTACAACTGGACCTCCACCAACAACAGCTACAGCAATGAGGAAAGCATTACCCCTTATACCTGCATCAATATTTAACACAAAAATACATTTAATGTATCATCTTTGTTTATACCGTGAAGTCGTATGAGAACTCCTGTGAGCTAAATCCATTTAAACACCAGGATATGTACCTTCAAGTCAGTGTCCCGTCTATTGTCTTTTTGAAAGTCAGTGGGCTGAAATACAAAGGCCTCAGGCCAGCTCCCATCACTGGCCTGAAGGTCCTCAGCTGAGGCCTCAGAAGAGTCTGAAGGCTCGACAGGTACAGCAGGGCTGACAGGAAACACAGAGTCTGTGTCAGAGTTCTGGCTGTGACTCGATGGTGAGCAGGCCTTGGATGATAAAATGGTCTTCAGGTTCTCAGCTGGGAAAACGAACAAAACCAGCGTAAAAGTCAAACTGGTAGCATTACTGAATCAACTGAAACTGTCAATGATAGGACTGGAAATTTTGTTGTTAGAACATCATCCAACTGCGGTAACAATTTTAGCACTAGAACCACCAAGTTATTACTTATAACTGTGTGACGGAACGCACAGAGAACAGAGTGGGTCGCTGGCTGTGCAGAGCTGTGGGGAAGCTGTAGCTGAACCGAGCAGAGAGTCCAGATTGTGGAGAACTAATCTGAGCAAATAAAGAGTGAAATCCAGAGCAGCGCAGCCAAACTGACGGGCTTCAGGCCTGAGGAGCAGAGCTGAGGAGGGCTGCAGAATGAGCCAGAGCAGCGGGGGCAGTGGGAGAGGCTGCGGAGGCAAATGTGGACGGTGTGATAAACTTTCACTGTTGTACTTTTAGAATACCTTCTTTATTTTAGCATAAATATTACTGCATTTTAACCAAAATTCATTTTTAACTTTTCCGTAATCTTCTGCTTCTTCAATAGTTACATTATTAGATGTGTTAGCTGTTGTGTTGCTTGTTATTCCTTTTGTTCATTAGTGAATTTTAATATATATTTTAATTTTACAATCTGCAGTGAAATAATATAAATCATTTGAGGAACTAATACTATGTTTTAAAACCTAATATTAAATAGTTATTTTGTCAAATCTTACTTATAATTAGCAACTTCTTCAGGAAACTACCTCTTTGCCATTACTGCTGTCGTTGCATGACCGCCCTGGTCGTTCGAGTATTGAAGTCTTCGGGGACCGCCCATTTATTTATTCCTGTTCATTTGTGGGATTCCTACAGTTACAGTGAAACAGTATTTGTCCTGTTTTCTTTTTTTTTTTTTTTTTGCATATCTGTGACACAATGTTTCAGATCATCAAACAAATTTTTAATATTAGACAAAGATAACCTACAAAATGCAGTTTTTAAATGACGGCCTCATTTTTTTTAAGGGAAAAAGGTTATCCAAACCTACCTGTCCTTTGTGAAAAAGTAATTGCCCCCATAAATGGTTCTGCCACCCTTGGCAGCAAGATGTGATATGATCTTTTTAATGAGACTTTCACATCACTGTGGAGGAATTTTGGCTCCTTTGAGGATGAACTTTAAGGTTATGCTAAAGCATCTCAATTGGATTTAAGTCCAGACTTTGATTAATTAGGCCACTCCAAAACCTCCATTTTCTTCTTTTTGAGGCATTCAGAGATAGACTTGCTGCTGGGTTTTGGATCATTGTCCTGCTTGTGGATTCTTTTGGGACCTCCTGGATGAGTCGTCGATGCACTATTTTAGTAATTTTGTGGATAATGGCTCTCACTGTGGTTCACTGAAGTCCTGAAGGTGAAATGGTTTTGTAACCCTTTCCAGACTGATAGATGTCAATGACTTTGGATAATGGCAATTTTGTGAGTGATTCTGCCTCTCTACACGACCACAGTGGATTTTAAATCAAACAATCAAGATGGGAATGAAGTGCAGACTTTCAACTTTAAGTAGTAGTAGTGCATTATTGTTGCAAGTGCTTTTGAAGAAGTTCAGTCACCACTCATTCACTTTTGATGCATAACTTTTGGAGACTCTTTGGCAATGACGGTACAAATGTACATATGTTTGCTGCAAAGTATGGTGCATGTGAATGTTTCACCTTCTTGCAGAGCAGCGGTCAGCAGCGCAGCAGCCTGGGGTGGCTCCTCTGAGTGCGGCTGGACCAGCAGTCGTGGTTCAGCTAGTGAAGCCTCCATCCTCCCACTCAGAACAGAGAGCTGTGCGTAGATCTGCAGCTTCTCCGCCAGACTGGAGCAGATCTGCTGGTCCTGGCTCATTAGGCTCTCTGAAACACAAGTTCATGTAGTTCAAGAAGTTTAAAATGTTAACAGCTACTGTGTTTACAGTTTTCCTCAGTTGCTTTGGCTCATTATTTAAATGACAGCTGAAGATGGCAAAATCAAAAATCATATTTGAAGTAAATTTTTCAGAACAGTCTCTTACTTTTGCACATTAGAACAAGCTTTATGTCATTATTAGTGTTTGCAATTATTTTAGTACATTTAGGTAAAAGGCTCCACGCAATATTCCACAGTTTGAACAATTCTGAGATGAGGTGAGGTTGATGAGACTCTGGCTAAACGGATGCGAGTGACAGGGTGTGCAGTGATTCACAGCACTATTTTGTCACTGGTGCATGTATATTGTAGACCTATATTTCATTTGCACATTAGATATCCCACGTTCTGTTATGTGTGGTGCTGTGTAAAATTTCTAAGCTTTGAAATACCTTGGAGCTTTTGGATTTTCTGAAAACGAGCCTCAGCAGCTCGCTTCTCCTCGTCAGATTCACTTGCGTGTTCCTCTTCTTCCTCCGGGCAGCTAAGCAGAGGCGAGAGCAAATGGAGGTTAGACCTATGTGTGCACATCATAAAATCTGAATATTCACTTCTCCAAAATCCTCCTTTTCCCGTCATTTTAAACTTTCCACTCGTACACACCTTTCTACAGCCTCTCTAATGAGCCTCATCCACGTGTTTCGTTCCTCTTTGGACGATGTGTGGACCTCGTACATTTCTGGTCCGGCAACTGAGGCGCTGATCAAAAACATTCCTCTCTCTTCATTTGCTACCTCCCGAACTATTAACTTCTGTAGTGCAATCACTGGAGGCTTTTGGTCCTGAACACAATAAAAGAAGGGAGAAAAAAGAAATCATCTTTACATGGAGAAGTAATGGCTGGGAGAGCTGACTGTTTCTCTCCTGATTCATTAATTAATGCGTACCACAGTGGCAAATGTGTACTTCTGGTCTTTTTCTTGGAGGAAGATGAGTGTGTCTGTGAGAAGCAGTGCCAGGACATCTGTGGAAAATCATGACAGCCAGAAAGAAAATGTTAGATTGCCAGCCTGATCATTTATCTTCTTCATCGAGAAATAACACATTACGTCACACAATATCACCTTTGAGTCGCCCGGTGGCAGTCTTCCACAAGAGCACACCCTGGTGCTTGAGCACTTGTCCGGGTCCCATCATATCCTGCTTGCGGAAGGTGTGTCCGCTCTTCAGTTTAGCCGTGCTGCGATTTTCCATGCGATTAAACACTTCCTGTAGCCTCTGGTGCCGTTCATATTCGCTGACCCTCAGGTCCACGCCTGCTATCACCTCTCGGATGTGAACCAGGGCTTTCGAAAGGTCTGTGTGCTCCTCTGTTTCCTCTGATGGATGGAAAAGGAAAAACAAATTTAAAGAGGTTTTTATTGTTTAGTTTTAACTGAAATAAGGTATATATATATATATATATACATATATATATATATATATATTTTTTTTTTTTTTTTTTTGCAGCACCTGAGTGTAGTGGCCATAAGACCCTGCAGCCAGCAGAGGGCAGTAGATGACTGACCTTGAGTATACCGTAGGATCCTCTCTAGCAGAACTGGGTACTTTGTAATCCTTTGGGTTACCAGCAAGATGCACTCTGGGATTTCCCTCCGTCGCACCAAAGAATTATTGACTTGTTGCTTTAAAGATTAAGTATAACAATTATGACAGATGTAGTGAGGTGAAAAGGAGTGAGTCTATTTTAATTTAATTATTTTTGGGAAAGCAAGATAAAAATGTTAAATACCCTGATGAAGCTCTGAAATCTTTTGTTATGTTGTTGGAGCTCTTTGAAAAAGCTGACCGCTTCATTATGACGACTGCAGAATTCTCCGTATACCTGCTTCATTTGCTCTCCATTCTCATCAGAGAACTGCAGACAATACAACCAGTAAATCATACGTGAGCCATAATCCAGTAACCACACCTGAGACAAAGGCTGCCCCAGAAGATCAGCTAACCTGCTGGAGCAAGATGTCTCCTATTCTCTGGATGAGGTAGTTCCTGTGCCCCTGGGGCTGGGCCGAGCTGTGTCGCCGTTCCTTCATGGCGGCAAAGAAGGCATGGTGAAAGAGGAGCAGCTGGTCCAGACAGGGGAAGACTCGCTCCACCGCTTCAGTGTCCAGCTGCACTTCTTGTTTCATGCCTCGCCGGAAAATCTCGGCCATGATGTGCAGAGTTTGGAGGTGATGAAGCTCGGTCTGCATCAGCTCTGCCAGAATAGGGTCAGAACATGCATTAAATTATGCCCAAAAGCTGAGTCCCTCACTCAATTTTAAAACTATTCTGTGTGGTTTGACAATTTTACATATGAAATCCTGACACATGCAGAAAATAAAGTATTCCAGGGGATGCCTTTCACAACACCAACATCTGCTTACCATAGATTACATCCTGCCTCTTGACAGCTCGTTTGTCTTGCTTCTTGCAGAACTTGTGCTCAACCGTCAGGCTCCACGATTCAGCTTCATATTCCACTGAATCAGCTGATATGTCACTGTGGATATATGAGTCTATGCAATCTATAGAGGGAAAAAGGCATGCAAATCAATTTCAATGCAATCTGTCCATTTTTGTTTCACTCCTCAGTTTCTGTAACTTAAAAAAAGAGAGCGCTCTCCATGTTCACCCATCAGTAACTGCTTCTGCAGCTGTTGTCTCCACAACACTGTCATACATCACCTATAAGTTCTATTGAGATGTTCAAGTCAGCATTTGAACCGAATGATCAAAGACTGTTTGGATGCTTATCATCGCAAATAATGTTCCTGTACGATTAAAAACTTAACTCATGGCTGCCCCTTGTCACGAGGGGTTGGCACAGCAGGTAGCTCCGCATGCTTGATTTGGCAAATGTTTGTGCCGGATGCTCCTCCTCTGGCTGGATTCAAAACCAGCGACCTTTCGCTTGCCAAGCAAATGTGTTAACCACTCCAACTATATATTCCCAGGAAAAGCTATGTCAATAAAGGATTTAGGCCAAAAATGTGGGACAACAGGGAGATCATTTGCATATTCTTCCTGTGCATGCGTGGGTTTAAAGACATGCCTGTTAGGTTAACTGGCTGTGAGTGTGACTAGCTGTCTGTCCCTCTGTGTTAGCCCTGTGACAGCCTGGAAACCTCTCAGGGGTGTGCCCGGCCTCTAGCCCCTCTGTGACCCCATACTGGTTAAGCGGTTACGAAAATGGACTGAATGGATTTCAAATACTGGACCAAATCTGGGAAAACAAAAACCATTGGAAGCATATTTGCAAAGTGCTTAAGCCTAAGGTAAATTAAATATTTTGACCTTAAGTTGGAATGAACAAAACATCTCACAAATACTTTGATAACCCTGAAACTAGCCTAAATCACACTTTGGGAACATTTCAGAAACCTAACACTGAAAACTTTTAAGGAATGTTAGGGTATAATCGTCTAACAATTTAAAAGTTAGAATCATTGTGGGTCTTACACTGAAGTCTAAAAGCAGTGGAAGTTTATTTATTTACAGACTGTGGAATGCATGTTAATGGTTCACCAAACCTGCGTAAATTTGAGTCTCCACATTTTGTGATCCACAAACACACAACTGCTACAGGAAAACACAGATATCACTGCATTTCAGTGCATTTTCCCCAAAGCATCTCCTCTTTGACCAGACTGTTTAAACAACATTTAGGTCAGTATTCAATCCCCGAGCCTTTATCCTGCCTTTGTTAAGACTATTTGATTTCAACAGAATCATTTTTGGTTTTTTTTTTAAAGTCTAACTTAAATATTAACAATGGGCTTTAAACTACTTTTTCACCGTACTATAATATAATCTAGTACAAAATAGGAATATTTTACAATTATTCTCAAAACAGCCAATCTGCCCCCCCCCTTTTTTTAAAAATTACATCCAGTTTCTGAATAATATTCTAGGATCTTTTAAACTGCACTGGCCAGCATCTTCTTGCAGCGGGAAACAAAGCAACAGAACGACAAAGAAGGCAACAGAAACTGATCTGCTTCTTTTTGGGTGTTTTAAACAACAAGCCCCATTCATGTCATACCCTCTCCAAAGGATGAGTCAGTGGACGTGGAAGACACTGGAGTTGGCAGGAGCTCTTCAGACTGGCTGCTCAGTTTCGGGGGATCAGACTCAGTCTCTGAACTCTCAGTGAGCCGACTGTACCAAAGAGGAAAGACATGAGCGATCACCGTTTTCAATGTTACTACTGTTGATTGTGTAGAAGATCGAAAGATGAACAACCTTTCCATGTTGGGGAAACTCCGAGACAGAGATTGCATCACTGTGTCCTTCTTCTCCTTAGGGGTCATGACAGGTAGAGAGGTAGAAATGGGGATCACTGAGTGAGCTGTACTATCTCTCACTGTAAAGTCTGAGGGGAAAACAAAGCAAATTAGCCTAGATAACAATAATCAGGCCCAGTTTTATAAACAGGAAACTTCCTGCATGACATGGTTAAAATCGCTGGCGACCGTTGACCTGAGTGCTGTAAACTTACTCTGTGGAAGGGATGCTGTCCTGTTCTTCACCATGGACACGGCATATTTTTCCTGATGTTTCTAAGTAAGACAAATGAGAGAGTCTGCTTAAAGCTCATAAACATAAGACAAAAGGACAGCCTACAGTACAGACACAACTCACCTTTAAACACGGGGGAACAGATTCCTTACAGTTCTTATGGACAATTGCAGTGCAACCTATGATGAAAGAGATGCATTTTTAAAGATTTAGTGCACAATTATAAATGTATGCTTGTTTGAATTGAGGTTTTACCAACTTGAGCAATGCAGAAGGTCCTTTCCAGAAGCTGGTTTGTCACACACCACACACACCGTGGGGCCTAAACAGGATCCTGTCGCGAACCGATGTCCATTCGGCTGCCTATCCTTGCCTTCTCTGTCCTTCCCTTTCCCCTTTGAAAACCATGCCAGAAACATAGGGGTTAACAAAGAGGCCATACGGACGCGAGGCAAAACGCGATTGACAGCTATACCTATAAACTCAGGCCCATGGAGGACTTTCTACAAAACTGGATAAACATCTAGTTTCTATTTGCAGAGTAAACTCTCCAACATTCAAGTGGATAAACGAGCCCACTAGGACGGCCCGCCTTTTTCCAAACCGTAAGAAAGTCCACTGACACGGAAATGAAGCGCGGTGTAAACAACAGATACAAGCAGGGAGGGCTTCCACTCTGTGTGCTGACTCAACAGGGGATTAATCATTAAAAAGGAAAGAAGCTGGACATGTTTGGTCTGTCACTCTGACCTTGAGTGCTTCCCAGAAACATTTCCTGGTTCTCCCAGAAAACAAAAACAGTCTACTTGAGCCTAGACGTGGGAATCCCAGCCATCTTTTAACACCCAATACCATTGATAGTTTTACGAGAATAATTTGAATCATCCTCTAATCTACGGACATCACCATACCAACGCCTACAGCGCAAACACCGGGAAATACTGCGTGTGCTTTTAAGCTATTACATTAGACTACTTTTGTACGTAAAGCAGGCTTTAATGTACAACAAGCTGAAGTTACGCGAGTTAGATTTTGATAGGTTCAACAACAGGACTGTTGGAGGCTTGGGTTTACCTTGCTTTTGTTACGTGTACTGGACATCCTGCTCTTGAGAAAACTGAAGGTCCGAATGACTTTGTACTTCTCCGACTCCGTCTTGGTTGGGATGTTATATTTATCCAACTCCTCCTCTTCAATTCTGTAGACAAGTTGATGTAAGCAGTGCAAATATTATTATTTGTGTGTGTGTGTGTGTTCTGCTAACTAACAGGTTTGAAGACATAAATTAGCCCCAGTGTTCTGATTTTCGTCTTGCTGAGCCTACATAACTGAAACCAAGCATGACAGGTTTCCTGAGGTGCACACCTTGTTACATTCTTACATGCATATAGAACACAAACATAACAGATAAATGACGTGACAAAATTTCTCAGCTGATACTGTGCAGCGTGTTGTTTCTGTTAGGGAAAGGAATTCAAATAAAAGACTGCACAAACATTTTTGTTAGCTACTAACATGGACCAGGAAGCAAGTACTCCACCTCTGCAACACTGCTGTGAAAGCAAGAGAACTGTTAAAAGCCAGAGACATGCAGAATGGCAAAGGGAGACTTTTGGTGCGTACTGTTCTGCTGTTAGATGAAAGGTGATGTGTTGTCAGGAGGTACGTGTGCTGTAAGAGTTTTTGATGGGTTAGTTCTTTTGTGCTGGACGGTTAATGAAGTGGAAAAAAGGCAAATGGAAGTTGAGCCCCCACATACTCTTTGAGAAACTCAGACAAGGTGAGATGTTGAAGGGACTCTGCCAGCTCCATGCTGCCCTCATCATCAGCAGACTGGGCACGCTTACGAAACTTGATCTCCCTATAAAGGACAGCGTCAAAACAGACCATACTTATATTTCTGTACCACTAGAGTAGCTTTGTATGAGCCACAGAGTAGGAAAAACGGTCTGAGTTTTTAGAGCAGTCAGGACCCTCAGCTTTTGGCTCACAGGGATTACTTACACAGTTTTCCCTCATTATACAAAAAATATGAGCATTTGCCATTGTTACAATATGTCTACATAATCAGAAAATGAAAAAAGCAACATAGGTCCCATTTAAAGTGACAGAAGAAACATCAAGTGGCATTTTTTTTTGTAATGGAAAAAATGGAAACAATGTTTTCATATTTAAGTCATAACCGCTTCAACATCCATCCACATCCATTTCAATTCAGAGATGAAGAGCAGGGAGCAGGCCTTGTGACACAAACAAAAGATCAGGTTGGGTCATATTGATATCTCTGCGTCACTACCTCTTTTGTTCCTAGGAAAAAAAAATAGATCAAACAGCAGTAATGCCAAAGAATGGGCTCTGAATCATCAGGACAAAAGAGCTTCATAAAAACCAGCAAGTTCACAGAGGGCCTGCTGTCACCAAGCAACCTGGTCATTACAGTTACCTACATATGCTTCCCCCCCCCCCGGCACCGGGGATTACAAATTTATTGACGCACAAAATGATTTCAATTAAGAGCTCAAGTGAAAAAGGTCACATCGTTTAGTGCTAGGAAACAATGGAACCAAATGAGACTTGATTAAGTGCAAATATAAATTAAATGCGAGGTATAAATACCTTTTCTCGTGTGACTGATCTGATGTACTGGAGGCTCTTGGCTCTGTGAACACAAAGGAACAGGCAGAAGTTGTTCAAAAACAGTACAAAGATTATTGCTGACCTAAAGAAAGCAGACTAGGCAACAAGTTGGGGGGGGTTAACTCTTGGTTTGATACAGTTAGATGTAGTTTACATGCCATAGAGGCTGTTCAGCTTCACATGATAACATCTGAATACAGCCACAATTGTTATGCAAGGCAACAAAGATGGTCCTCAGGTCCTGAATCAGGACAGGACGATAACATGAAAAACAGCAGCCCAGACAAACAATCACAAGTGTTGGCCCTTCAGAGACTCGCAAGTCTCATCGGGCTATAAAAGCAGTCATCTTTTAATTTCATTGTTCAAATCCGATTCCTTCCCGCACGCCCCCTGACGCTCTGATTACAACAAAGCTGTGTCACAATCACGAAGGCCATCCACCAACACAAACACAAGCCAAGGTTATTATAGTTTGGTGATTCTAATTTAATTCTCTTTTCAAATCACCACTTTCAATTTTTGTTTCATGCATTTCAATTAAAGATGATTATAGGACATTTTTGAATTTCCTTTTTAAGGTGAATGTGTTTTCTAAAGTCTGTATAAAGCAAGAATAAATGTGTTCTCTTAATTTGTCGCACCACAGAAAGTTGTGCAGTTAACCACCCAGCCAAATTTATATTAATTAAGAAATGATTAACAAAAATGAGGAAACATGAGGGAAAGTCTGCCAAAGACAACAAAAGTATAAAGGTGGCGCTTCTAAAAAAGCTGAAAAACCACTATGACTTTGAAAATAAATGCATTCTGGTGGCATTATTAGAGGTGAACAACTATTGTTCTCTGAGCAACCAGAGCCCAAAATGAAATTCCAGGCAACAATGCCTTACCCAAGGATCAACCTTTGCAATAGAAAAGTAATTCTGCAAGGATAATAAATGCCTTGCCAAATAAAGTAACACTGTCAATAACACAGCCCCAAACATTTTAGTCACTTAACCAGTTTTATTTGTCTGTTAGCTCAAACTGTCAGCTACGCTCCAAACCATCGAAATTGAAGCGGCAGTCACCGTAGAAAGCACCGATCTCAAATTTCAGGATCATGTTTCTTTTGTAGTAGTTTATGTTTTGGACAAGAATAAATGCTGTGGTTTTGTGGAGGAAAAAAAAAGGCTTTACATTAGAGATGTCCAGCAGACAATGAGAAACATTAGAATTAGATGTGTGTTTTTGTCCACCTGATGAAGATACGTTCAATAATAAGGTTCTTTTTAAGTCCACCGTGGTCACCAACTAGTTTGTAAGTTTGCCTGCTCTATGGTGCTGAGCAGAGTGTGTGTTTTTCAGAGGTTTTTTCCTGCAATGAACGCTGCCTCCTTCTGAAAGTTGAGCTGATGAAAGACATGCGAATGATGCAAAATGTCAAAGTGACCAGCTAAAAGGTGCTTTCAAGCTCTAAAGTGCTGAAGAGAACTACAGAGATTGCTGAATCTATTTTACTTTGGGTAACATCTACCAAATTGCACAGTCCTGATAAAAAATATGGAATTTTGAGTTGCACGCTACATTACAGTTTAGTAATAGCATTGTAATAAAGAGGTAATAAGTACATAATAACTTAGATACATGTAATTACTAAGGTAATAAGCAAGTAATGATTTGGCATCACTCATGGCCTTTAGCTGAGTAATGTTACTATACTATTACTAATTGGTTTTGCATCAAGGACATTTTCTTTCCTCATTATTCCTCATTAATATTGCTCCATTATGTAAATTTAAGGCTAATACTTCTTAGTAAATAGTATTACATGACTATTATTGCTTTGTTTCCATATTATTAACAAACTAATATCATGTATTACCAAATTGTAATATAAAGTCCTATCAAATTATGTTTATTAACTTAAGTCATCTTTCATTTTTTAATATTTGAATCACTTTACAATAATAACCTTGAATCACCCCTCCCACACACATACAAGCATTAGCAGTGACAGTGGCATGCCGGCTTTGCTGGGCCTTAGCACAGTGTGACGGCTGCAGGTTATCCAGTACTTACTACCAGGGTGGAGCAAAGACAGAGATTTAGACAGAGAGAGGGCCTGAAGTAGAGATCGGCTGTGGCTGACACTGTGGAGCACGGCATCTACAGGGCACAGTGGATAGAGGACTGCTCACACATCAACTACAGACACTTGAAACTATCACCACGTGGAGTCAACTCTACGCTAAGAAAAGTTAAACAACTTCTATTTCATGCAGTTTTGTAAACTCGCTTTGAATTTTTGCAAGAAAAACTTTAAACTTTTGTTTACATTTTGAAAAGAAAAATTGTCTTTTTTTTAATTTAAACCACTCTCAAGTCTGTGCCTTTCGCATGAAGCGGGACTCAGCAGCCAGTTACCAGCTGGCTCACCGTTGTGACAGGAAACAGCTAGCCTGGCTCTGCTAGAAGTTAACAAATCCATCTCATTTGTTTATTCCGCACAAAAAAACACTGTTTAAAAATGACAAATTGTGTTTTTCTAAGAGATGTTATGTGCCAGACTATTTCTTGTCTAGGTCTGGTGCACTCATTGTGATGTCAGGACTCCAGGAATAACTGACCCCAGCCAAGAATTTGTCTATCACATAAAAGCACAACTTATTTGTTGTTGTGCTTATTTGTGAGCTACAGAGGCTGCTGGTAGGTCCATTTTGCTACTGCACCTTTTAACAAGATTAGCGTTCACCCTTTGTTTCCACTCTTGATGCTCTCTGTACATATATTTACTATATGGACGTGAGATTGAAATCTTCTCATGAACGAGCATATTTACCATTTAAACCACTGCTGTAAGTAACTTACTGAGAGTTGATTCTACATTATATTAGTTGTAAGGCTACCTAGTTGAGTTGATTTCAGTTGAAAACTAGTTTAAAATTAGATGAACATAATTCTCACCAACCAGTCATCTGAGACTACCCCAATAGTGACTGACAAAAAAAAAAAGGGAGGTTAGTTGGAAACGTTGTTAGTCATGTGTTAAACGTCTAAGCTTCTAGCTATGTAATGTAGCTCAACAGTCTGAGCGTTACTGACCGGGGCTGATGTCTGAGGCCTGGTTATCCCGGGTAAAACGAGCTGGACGAAAACTGATTTTGGAGGAAGAGTAGGAGTAGGAGCGCAGTCGGAGTCCCTCATCAACCGGTTCCTAGGAAAGAAAAAAACAAATAAAAGTATTAATATAAAATTTTAAACAGTACATGTTATAAGAACAAGTGGACAGCTAGGATGGATTACTTGTGAAGTGGGTTCATATGCTGATGCAGACTGGCTACGAGTGCAAGCGAGATCAGGAGAGAGATGGAAAGTTTCCCTTTTGTCTTCGCTTTTCTCCGCATCTGATGAGAGCGGGGTAAGTGGAGACTTTGGCCCAGTGCTTTCTTCTTCACTGTCGACTTCCAGAGCCACCAGACTGGGACTAGAATTATAGATGGCAAGTTAGTCATACCCTGTCTGAGCTCACAACACCCTTGAGAATACATCTCATGTTAATACCTGAGGTCACAGGTGTCCATTGGCAGACTGCCTCTCTGATTGGTCTGCCCAGTGGAGGCAGGATGGGTCAGCCTTGTGAGGGCCAGATCAACACCTGAGAGTCGACGAGAGCAGGTTACAGAGGGAGGGTAAAAGTCTTCAGAAAAGGGCGGTGGGGTATCGGTGGCTAAAAGAATTTCCTCCGAGTTGATGGTATCCCATAAACTGCAATCTGTCCCTGTGCTGTCCCCGGTCACTCCACCAATACTGTACTTAATGTCAACATCATGTGCCTGAGGTGAAAACACATGGCAGAAGATGAAAGAAAGAAATTTATTAAGTAGCAAAGCAAAAATGGCAATTTTAGAGTTAACAAAAGCGAATGATGTACGACCTGTGTGATGGTCTGACTGCTGCTGTTGATCACAGAGAGCAAAGGGGGGGCGGCTTGCTGAGTAAACTGGCTCTGGACTTCACTGGACGGCACACGATGCCCATTTACTGGCAAACACAGAGTACAATGTCAGAATAGATTCACTTTGCTTTAGAATAATTCAAACAGACTTCTTCTTCTTTTCACACGCGCCACTTTCTTACTTAAGATAAACTTTTGATTACAGTAATTCCCCCCAACATCAGCCAGATACTTAAGCTCTGAGGGTGACATTAAAAAAAAAAAAAATCAGACAACTTATCCAGACAAATGAATCAAGAAAACTTCACCATGACATGGCAAAAAAATAAATAAATAAATAAAAAAACAGATTACTAAGCATGTCTTCATAACAGACTTTTAAGTCATTTTCATTTCTCTCGCTCCTGCTTTTTTCTTTTTTTGTTTTTTTAACCATAATTCATTCATCTTTTGTTGCTTAAATGTCAAGGCTTACTGTGAAGAAAGGAAAATGTGATGAGATATGGCATACTCCTGTTTGACCTTTAAGGGATTTTTTTTTATAAAACTCCACATATCATCCTTACCAGCAGCCCCTTTTTTGGTGTGTGGGGGAAAAAAAGATTATTGACTTGCACTGAGTCGTGCTCTCTCACAGGTGCTGTGTCAACACAGTTTTTATTAACACTCATTCTTACTAATATTCAAAAACAAAGCCAACAGCCAGGCTTAGAGTTTAGACTTTAACTTGTAGAAATCCAGTGATGAAAAATACAAGAAACTTTGTTGCCCCAGTGTCAGAATGGACGGTGCATAAATAACACTATTATGAGCAATTATGCAGCTTTAAGATTCACAGCAATTAGATATGTAAGCGTATCATCTCATATCCATGTGGTGTGTGGCATTTTTAAAAGTTTAACAGGTCATGAAGGTCTTTGAAATCTGCTGAAGCCGTTAGAGTGAATTTTTTTTTTTTTTAATTTCACTGACTGCTTGGTGCTGAAGGAGGACGTGCATGTCTGTCTCAGTCTCATCTGTCAGACCTGTTTTCTTTTGTTTCATATTCTTTTGTGACATTTTCTGGTCGCTGGGCCTTTACACAGTTAGGATGTGTCTGTGCTTGCTAGCTCTGGCACTCAAGAGCTATTCTGCCACGTAATAATCTCTTTTTAGGGCCACACAGCATTCATATCTATTTTGGCTTAAAGTTTCTAAACACTTCATACTTTGGTATTTAGACAGCAGTGGTGTTTTGAGACTGGTTAGAGTGCGTCTGGAAGGGAACAGCTAGTTTCACGGGGGCTGACACGGGGGACTCGTTTCTGGGCTCGGCTCTTGGGTTTGGAAGGCTGTGGATCTGGGCCTGGATTTAGGGTGACTAAGTTACTGGACGTGCTCTTGTTTGAAAGTTAATTATCAGCGGGTATCTGCCTTTACCTGCTTTACATTTACATTGCATTTGTTGTTTTTTGTTCCATGTAAGTGTAAAGTTTATCTGCAGAATGTTACATTTAAAGGTTGCACTTCAATCACAGACAGTATAAAAAGATCTAAAGAGTGAAGTGAACGCATAAGTGTTTTAAACCTGTGTTTTTTAATGATCAGCTCTTTTGCTTGCATAAAGACTTTTGCTTGTATAGACATCCCTGTGCTCCCTTACTATGCGACCTTTTCTGATGACTCTGTGGGCGTAGTCACTAGTTTCAGACCACACTGAATAAAACGTGAGTTTAATTATGTAAAGAAGTCATTAGCCAGTGAGCATACGGTGTTCTCATTTTTCTTTCTCGGGTTTTAAAACACCAAAATGGCAAAAACGCTCAGTGCAAGGCTTCATTAACAGGACTTCACTAACCAGTGGGTAACGCCACATTAGTTACATCTTTTATACTCTCTATGGTCCCAACAGCTCCCTTATTTTGCAAGGGGTTAGGCCACATAGGACGGATCCACATGTTTGATCTGGCACAGATATCCCGTGGATGCCCTTCCTAATGCCACCCTCCTGTTTGTCTGGGCTAGGGAGTAGCACTAGGTGTACACTTGGGCTTGTGACCCCCTGATGACGAGTTTGTGAGGGTCACAAACTAGTGTATGATGTTTTCAAATATTTTAAGCCATATTTTGGTATTTGTACAAACATAACAATACATTACAAACACTGCTACATGATCTGTATGTAAACGTTATGTTAAAAAAAAACTATCAAATGTATTTAAAAAGCATATTATTTTCCTATGAAATGAAGTAAATTTAGAGTAGTGTGAAAAATGTACCAAAGTACAGTGCTGTTGAATGTGTACAGTGTACATAATTACTTGGGCTGCTGCTGCATCTAAGGGAGTGGTGGATGGCATTTCTATTTTAAATATGTGGAAAATTGCCTTCCTTGATGAGTGCACTTTCCACCCAGACTTTGATGTCTGGACCAGCCATGGCTGCACTAATGTAAAGGAAATCCTGGGCATCACAGAGGCATTTCCTCTTTGCTGCTCACACACAGTGAAGACATGGCAGGAGCTCAAATGGAGCTCAAACATACACGGCAGACTTCTCATTTAGTTTTATGACTTTTAACTTGTTTTTTTTATATAATATAGATATATATGTCTTTATGCCTTTTTTTTTTGGATCAATTCACACCTTTTACACAGGCCACAAAAAAAAAAAATTCTCCACCCTACTGACTTTAATGGTGACAGACACAAGCAGCACAGATCTGGGCTGGTAGAACTAATCGTAGCACTAGCTAGCTCCAACAATAACTGCCACTGCTGAGTTATGTCAGTGAAACATGAGAAACTGTTATGATCATTTCAACAGATCTGGAAAAAAAACAATAACTCTGGATGACAATTTTGCACCACAGTAGCCTCAAGGCACTGTCATCCCATCTAAAGCATTCAGCCCAACACTGAGTTTAAGAACTTGAGCAATATATGCAATCCGCTGAAGTTGAAAACACTGGGATCGATGCCTATGGTCTTACATGCAATACTACTTAACAAAGACACATCATGACAAACACACACACACACACACACACACACACACACACACACACACACACACACACACATACACACACTTTCTTTAATTTATACAGCATTTACAAGCACTCTCTAGAGTCTTTCTAGAGTTTACAACAAACTCTTCATTCTTTTACAGCATCACACAGGAAATTAGCATTCACAGTAACCGTGGCAACACCTGAAACATTTAAGCATCCTCTTCAAATGTTTTACTAGCCAATGAGCTTCAGCTTATATAATCTTATGATGTAGGGCTTTAAAAAGGAATCAGTGTAAATGTATGTGTCTCATCTGAAATGTCAGCTTTCGTAAGCCAAGGACGTTTTAGCTTGTTAACATTCCACCTCTTGCTTCGAGTACACAGCTCTACTGTTTGATCCAGGAGAGAATCAGGGGAGGGGATGGCAGGGTGACAAACCAGAGGGGGGCATCTCATAGCTCAGACAAAGTCTGAGTGGGACAAGCCTGACCCCATTCCTGTCTTTGTCCCAGTGACAGGGCAGATTCCTAGACCCCTGGACAGATTCATTATGGAGTCAATGCGGGTAAAGACATAACCAGCACCATCCAAAGGATAATATGCCCATTTAATAAAGGAAAACTGCCTCAGTGCCTAATACAGAAGTCCATCCCTGTCTGTGTCTGTGAAGCAGTAACTGTATTGATGTCCATTGATGTGATTCAAAACAGAGCTTCACATATTGGGCTAACACCCCAAGAGAAACAATTCCTCTCAGGGCTTCTGTACTAGATTATTGTGTTCTGTTCCTACACCCTGCTGTTCAGTGCAGCCACAAATATGTTGTTGTGTTTTTTATGGATTACCCATTCATCATTTAATCCAGATGCTGGAGAATTATTGCCATAATATTAAAATGGAAAAAGTTGTGATCGCTGGGCCAGAATGTTGAGCAAATAAATCCTCTAAAAATACTTGAAACAGAAGAGAAGAGAAGAGAAGAGAAGAGAAGAGAAGAGAAGAGAAGAGAAGAGAAGAGAAGAGAAGAGAAGAGAAGAGACGAGAAGAGAAGAGAAGAGAAGAGAAGAGACGAGAAGAGAAGAGAAGAGAAGAGAAGTTACCAGATAATGAAGATGAGTACTCTTCTTCTTCATCATCATCGTCATCTAAAGACAGAGCCAGCTGTTCTTCAAAAACCTTCAAACAAACCCACAGAGCAGACGTGCCTTTTAGCAAAATTTGTTACAATTTACTTTAAAACATCATAGATGTGTATGGTTACATGCAAAAACCATGAATGAACATAAGGGGCAAATCTGTAAATATCTACATTGCACAACATTCTCTTTACCACAGAGAAACAGCTGTATGTATACTCACATTGTCCATGAGCACATGCTCTTCCACATGCTGCTCCTTGCTGATGCCTGTGCAAAAGAAAAACACTTAACCAAAAGATGAAGCTTGACACACACACACACACACACACACAGACACAGACACAGACACAGACACATCCTCCTCCTCCTCTAAAAGAGAATTATGTGGAAGGCACAACATCAAGATCTCTGGATGTGACTCTGCTATCCAGGAATGGAAAACTAACCAATGTGACTCTGTGCTCGTCCAAACCAGCAGGTCCACAGAAAGAGCACACGCTCCCTATCGTGAACCTGTTATTTCAAGAGGATTAATGGATGGCTGCTTGAATCGCGACGGGGTTAAGGTCAATACTGAGGTGCACTTCCTGTTTCCATTTATGAGTCGATACTGCCACCTGCCATCTCTATGGCGACCAAAAAGAGTGCTCGCAGGCTGAAGAAACAAAAAATGTGTGTGTGTGTGTGTGTGTGCGTGTGTGCATGCGCGTGTGTTAGAATAATCAAGAAGAATTAGTAGCAGCATCAAAGATCCGCAAAGATTTCTCTCTACCTGTTTGCATGCCAGCCTGAACATGTCACCCCAGGGAAAGAAAAACAATCTGCTTCTTCAGTTTCCTCTGCAGACTCAGAGAAAGAACAAACACACGTGCAGTGACTGTGCCTTTTACGGTGTGCGCTGTAAGTGTTTTTCTAGCCTCTTTAGGTCATAAGTGATGGATGTCTGACCATACCATTGTTTGCTCAAGTGAATCTGTGGCGGTTCATTTTCCACTGCTCCCAGAGTAAAGTCTCCACACTTGTGTGCCACCGCAGGCAGACAACTCGTACGAGCTGTTCGCACATGTGCAGACCAGTATGATGACAACAGCAGGGTTGCGAGTAATGATTATTTTCATTATTGCAAAATCCTTTGATTATTATTTTTGACAAATCAAATACTTGTTTAGTCTACAAAGTGCCAGAAAATAGTTTTAAAATGACCGTTACAGTTTCTCAGAGCCTGGGATGAAGTTTTCAAATTGCTAGTTTTCCCTGACACGACAGTCCAAAACCCAAACATGGGGATAACTGAGACACTGCTTCCAATATGATTTGAAATATCAAGTGATCGAATTATCAGCTTTTGTATCTGTCAATCAAGAGATTGTGTGCATGGAAAAAACTTAGTGCTGACGTGTGTAAACTGTGTTTATGTGCATCAATGGGCTTACACAGCAGAAAAGTGCATGTGACAGGCATCACATGGGACAAGACAGTGCCAAGGTCTGGACTGAGCTCAACCACCCCTTCTGTAATAATATCACGGGTAAACAGACACTTGATTAAAGGTGATTCCGTGCATTTCCTCACAATTATTGTTAATTAGTAGTCTTTTAGGTAATTTTTTAAATTCTAAAATCCAAAAATTCTAATCTGACATTTTTGGTGAAGACTTGTGTTAAAGAGTTATGCAGGTAGATGGAAGATCTGCAAAGCAGCTGTGCTCATTGCACCTCTGACCGTGCCAAAAGGAAACCTGCCAGGTCATCAGCTGGAAGCCACTTGTCATTGATTTTTGCCCCATTAGTTTCACAGCATCTCCAAGTTACGAGACAGAGGCAGGGAGTCCTGCAGGGTCCTTAGTGGTATCTCTGGTCCCTTACGGAAGCCAAACATATCCTTTTTGCATCTTTTGGCTTTTAGCTTGATCACTAGCACTCCTGCACCTGTCTGATGTTCCAAAGTTTTCTTGACTTGGAGCCTCCCCTACAAAAACTTAAGGATTTTAAGACAGTTTCTCTGATTCATTCCCACAAATCTATCTCTCGCTTCCCTACTCATAGATGATGTTGTCGGGCAAGTTCAGCCTTCTGGCTTTCCTGCCTTACTGGTCACCAAGAGCATGATAGATTTCTTGGTTCAAGCTACACCGCCATAGGGTTTTTGGCTACTTAATTTTACTCCTTCAAATCTATTAACTATGAAACATTTTTCAGATATCCATAAAATCGGAAAGTAATGCATTTCTTTGACACCATGAACACAAATTCAACACCACAATAATACACATTAGACAGAGTTTGATGTAGAACTTACCTTGGCCTTCATCTCTGTCTCTCTTGCCCACTTCAGTATCTGCTCTGAGCACATAGATCTTACACAGAAACAGATGTTTGATTATATTAAAACTGCCATGAATTGTATAAAAAAAAACATGACATTATGATATAAACTTAGTACATAAAGTAAGGAAATGTGTGTTTGGTCAATTCTTTGTTGTAGCAGTGCTACATGGCATTATTTCCCCATAAATAGAGCCACATTTGAAAGAAAACTGCATTTATGGGTTGAGAGCAAAAACTTGCTTCTTCTCTGCCAATGCCAAACAGCTTATTCTGCTTTTTAGTTCAATTATTTGGTCACTACTACAATATAATTAATGTTGATGTCAATTTGTATTTATATACAAAAATTTATATACATCTAAACTTAATGTGCTTAACATAAAACATAAAGAACATAAAAAATATGCTGCTCTACAATGTCTTTAGGCAATTAAAAAGAACAAAACTTTCCAAAGAAATAAAGTACAAGTTCACACACACACGTGCGCGCGTGCACACATACACACACACACACACACACACAGTTATTAACTGTAAGCCTGTGAAAATAAAAAGGTTTTGATTCTGTTTTTGAATGTAGACCCAGTTGCAACTGACCTCAGGTCAGCAGGCAGCAAGTACAGGACCACGGTAACTGAAAGCACCCTCTGCACACTGAGATCAAATTCCGGGAACAGTAAAAGATCTGCACCTGATAACCTGAGAGGTCTGATTGATTTATAGACACTGAGCACGTCAGACAGGTCCTGGGAGTCAAACACTGAGTGCTTTCTGAACTAATAAAAGGATTTTTTGAGTGTGTCCAAACATTTAAGGTGGACCTATTATGTTCCTTTTTAAACTCCATATTTCAATTCTTGGATTATTGTAGCTTTGCATGATTCACAGCTCAAAATAATCCTCATTTATATCATACTGGCCTCGGTGCAGCCCCTCACTTCATCCTCTGCCTGCAACAATTTGTTTTGGCCCCTCTCTTCAAGATCCTCCCTTCATCAGCTAACATCCTTCATTTTATTCCATCATGCCCTTTGTTTAACTGTGCTGCAGAGGTAATGTGTTTACTGCTTCACTCTTATCAAAACGTGTGATTACTAAAGAGCAAGACTGTGTAAAGAAGGATTTACTAAACCTATGGCATGGCCTTATCCTGACAACACTTTACATCAAACACAGGAACATTAATTTGCCTCTTTGGCCCTAAATTTCTCAACAGACGTGACCACAATAACATTTTTTTAACAAACCCTGTGGTTTAATCTCACCATTTTAAGAACACCGTAGTCTCCTATTCTTTCTCGCAGGACCATGATGCTCTCCTGAGGGCAGCTTCCTGAGGCCTGCCTCACAGAGAGGGCTCAGAGTCCATCCTGGGGCAAAATCTCAGCATGTAGGAGCTGTCGGACCACAGGCACCACACACCAGGAAGAGGGCTAACTGGAAGACCTGGAGAGCTGATGGGGAGAAAGATTTAATAAGAACATAAAAGAGTCTCCCCAACAAATCAGCTGTTATATATATACTTCTCAAGTTCAACAGTTACGATGTTATTACTCCAGGTGGAAATGTTAGAATTTTATCATGTATGAAATATATAAATGGCTCCTATGTTTAATGAAAATTCCATTTAAATGGTTTCCAGAAGCAGCTAAAGATGGAGCTGAAGGAAAAGTCAATGTAGTGTCATAATTACTTCATGAAAGTAATTATGTACTGCATTACAGCAATACCCTCACAAGTAAAATATCGCCATGTTTCAGGATTCGACAACAGACATGCTGCTAGCAGCATGAAGACAGCATGC